>JAABKK020042886.1:0-12951 GCA_011634745.2 Catotricha subobsoleta | reverse complement strand
AATGATGTTATGTAACATCGATAGGTACCCCCCCCCCCACACCGCAACATAACTCGGCGTAACACTTTACCAAACCCCCTCCCCCCATTAGAACGTTACGTAATATATGAACAGCGCCTTAGTTGTCAAGTGCGAATAGGCCGTATCGATATTAATATGTAGAATGTAGATGTAACTTACAATTTAATATGATTTTTTTATTTTGCATATTAGAGCAAAATATGAAAATGTTGTATATTTCTAATATTAAAAACATTAGGGGTGATACAAAATGCAAAAGTATCTTGAATTTTTTAGCCTGTCACATATGTGGTAAGATTTATGTCGAAATTAAGAACTGTGCCCAATTTGAGGTCGATGCGGTAACATTTAGAGGTCCCTCAAATCAAGTTCATTTTACAATAAAACACAAATAATCGTAATCTGACAATAACAACTGAATAGTTTTGCTTGTTTTTTTTTAGTAATTTGGAAACATAAAGATATGTGAGAGTACAAAATATATAGAGCAAAAGAAAATGTATGGTAAACTTTTTAATTAAAAAAACAAGTACAATTCAGTTGCTGTCAAGATAGGATTATTTTTAAGTTTTTGTCTAAAACGAACATCAGTGGATTTGAGCGACATATATATGTTAACCGATCGATCTACAGTTCCTATTGGTGGTTTTTTTTTTTATAATAAGTATTGCATTTTGATGTTGATGTGAAAAAACTAATCGAATATAAATAAAATTAATTTGTTTTACTTCAAAACTATGAAAGTTTGAAAACCATGATATATATTGAAATAATATAATATACCTCATACTTATATATTGTTTGTCTATATAAATCTAAATAAAAATTTAGTAAACACTAAAAAAAATTAGCTATATTCGTATTTAATGATTTCAAGGTTTCTTATTCATATAATTTATTTTAAAAATACAAAAAGAAAATACATTGTACCGCAACAAAAAAATAAAAAAAAATAAATAAAAAAAATATTAACTGAAAATAATATATAAAATAGCTGTTCCATAAATAATTAGTAGATACCTAATATAACCAATTTGATGGCGATGAAGTGTGTAAAATAGTTTTATATATACATAATAAGTAGGTATATATATATTTTTATTAACTTAATATAAATTATTTATCGAGGCATAAGATTTTTGATATGCTTTTACACCATTTAATATTTTTATTTCTATTTTATGTTTCTCGACACACAACAAGTGACAACTTGTTGCATATAAAATTGATTTCAAAGCCATATTTTTATTTTCTTAAATATATAGAATGCTTACAATATACAAAACATATCGTAGGTAACTCTGCTAAATTTATAAAAATTAATGCAATAAAATTGTCCAAATATTTTCAATATATTATGTGTGCGATATAATAAATATTAAATAGTTATCGATTTATTAGAGTTTCTAGAATATACATTAAAAAGAACAACAAAGTATTTAATGACGATTTAAATCGTTAAAGAAGTTTATTTTTATGTTTTATGTTTATTTTTTTTATTTTAAACATTTTTTATATTTCAATATATTTTTAAATATTTTAATTAGGTTGCGCGCGCAAATTCTGTTTTACGCGTGTTTTCGAAAAAAAAAAAAAAATCATCTGAAACTTATTTTAAATAATTTTTTTTTTATTTAAATGAAGTTATTTTGGCATATAAACGTCATTAAACGGAAATTATTTATCTGTGACGTGTGACTGAAATAATTTTAATCCTATTTATATTTATACATTTTTAGTGTTTATCATCATGGTTATATTAATAGCAAGGATTAGCATAATCACGAAAAACAAAATATAGAAAAACTTATTTTTAATAACACAATAAAACAGATAAAAATTCTGTTAAAATTCTGCTATCTCTAATTAATAGAGCATATAAGTAAAATTAAATTCTATATATGCATATGGAAAAAAAAAGAAAGAAAGTTGAAAATAATTTGTCCACTAAGGCAATTCGGAAATTGATTCTCATAAAATAAGTCTAACTCAAATCGGTAGCCTACTCGCTAAGCTAACTCGGTTGGTAATACAATAATAAAAATTTAGTCTCATAATGACCGTCTCTATTCTGAAGGCATGAAATTAATAGTTAGAGATTCTGTTTCTCGACCGTTTTCGACATAATCGTGGGTAATTTCCGGGAGGTTCAATGTAAAATCATTGAACAGGATCCCGAAACAGAAGCCCTAATAACAGTTCAAAAATGAAAAAAAAAAAACACTTCATAACTTTTTACATTGTCTAAAATTCAATGACGAAAAACTACATAAAATAGACGTAAAGCAAAGGTATAAAAAAAAATATTATCTTGTTTCAGAAAGAGCTGAAATATGAACCATTGCATTGTTAGAGTTTTATTCTATTCACTTTAACGTACGTAGATTTTATTGTAGGAAGCGCGATTATATGTATTTGTTTCTAATAATTTGATGCGTACATTGTACGAATGAATAACTTTATTTGACATTGTTCGGTCAAGTGAACATTGTAATGTTTTAGTAATTACTTTGTAATTGTATTGGTAATTTTATTCTACATATTAAAATATTACTTATTTTATGACAAATAATTTAAGTGACACTGTAGACTAATTCTCGGGATATTATCTCAGAAAATTTAAAATAAAAATATAATATTCAACGTATCTGAACTTTTCCAACTATAAATGAAAATTTAATGCTTTTTAGATGCAAAAATCAAAATAGGTATGCAATAAATAAAGATGAAACATCGGATACAATGGCATACAGCGGATAACATGCGAGGGTATAAACGTAATATAAATTTATATTATATATGAACTTTCAAAAAAATTATAGATCTATTGATGTAAATTAACAACTTCTTTAATGAATATTTATGATGAAATCTTTTAAATATATTTAGTTTAGTTTAGTTCAGTTTTAGCTGATAAACTAATTTCAAATAAACATTTTCATTCAATTGGCTAATTTCATTATCGTTTTTTTTTTTTTTACTTTTACTAATCAACAATATTTAACATACAAATAGGTCGCAAGGTCTAATGAATGTTTAAATTTTTATTTACTTTATCAGTCAGTAATCGCTTCTGAGGGCACTATTGTTTTGTTTTGTTTTTTTTTTTTTTTGATAAAAGAAAAGTGTGTTCCACTTTTGCATGTAAAATGCGCAAAGCACTTTAATCTAGTGTCACTTATTCTCAATTTTTAATTTATTATTCATTTGAAATGTTTACCACTTCAATAGTACATGCATTTAAATTTAAATAACAAAAACATATAAAACAAATATATATAAACATTTACTTACGATTTCGACGACCTTCCCGTACGCTGTACACTAAATCATGAAATGCTAAATCTACAGCTGGTCTGGTTGGCAAATGTGATAATGTTTTTGGTTGAGCTGGGACGATTTGTAGCCGAACGGCACCACCTTTCCTATTGTCACCAAGTAAACTATTATTAACAAAATCTTCTTCAACCATTTTGTATAATTTTTTTTTTTTATTTATTTTATTTTTTTTGTTTTTTTCTGCTTCGTTAACTTTTATTCAAATTACAAAATATATTAAAATTATTTTGTGTCTGTGTTAAGTTTAATTTGCAATATAATAAATTTACTGCGTTTTTATATAAATATAAAAAAATAAATCAGAAAGTTTCCGTTTAAAAAGGCACTAAACAGTTTTTTTTAGATGATAAAAAGCATTTAAAATATGTTAAAAATTGTTGTTTTTCTGTTTTTTAATTTGGTTTTATGTTTTGTTTTAATTTTCACATAATAAAATATACACCGTAATTTGAAAAATGAAAAGTTGACAGCCTTCTTAAATCCACTGCCGTCCAATTATAACTAACACAAAATTGTAAATCGAAAATTAAAACCATACTGAGGAGGATGTGAGCAATAATATTATGACATATTTTTATACATATAGAAATCGAATATTTTGTTTGTATTGGTAAATATCAATGTAATTGTGCATGAAAACATTGTTTGTTAGTTATATGAGGCGTTTACAATTGATGATAAGAATTTTAATAAATCTTTGAACTCGCTTATAAGTAATTATTAATAATGCTGTTATTATAAATATCATTTTAATTTTTTAAAAAAAAAAAACATTTTTTTTTTTTTTTTGAAAAAGCAGAGTAGAAATATAAAATATAAAATGGTTACCAAATCATTGAATGCGCGATACATACAAATACAATACTTAATACTCGACGTCATTACAATGTTGATACCAACAACAAAAGATTTTACATTTGTGTTGAATAAAAATAAAAACACATGACCACATTGTACATGTATACACATTAACGTGTTGAATATGGTACATAAAATGTACGATGTATTTGTTGCTTTGTTATAAATTAAATTTAATACACATTTAAATCGAAGGTGAATTTCCATATTGTTCAAAAAAAAGAAAGAAAAAAACAATTTGTATGCTAAATACTTAGAGATCATATTTTGATATCAAATTTCTCCTATGATTTCCTTCCTTTCTCTGCTTTTGTTAATATTTTAAATATTCCACATAATTATTTGTAAATAATACAGCTGAAGGGGGGGGGGTAAAAGTTAAATCAAAGAATTATGTAGGTATTTACATACTTATTCATTGCTTAAACGCTTATTTATTATTGTCAACTTTTAGTTTACTTAATATCTATAAGAGTCCAATCTTTTGGTATTATCTATTAACTTACTTAAAAAAAAAACATTCAAGAAAAATTCATTGTTGTGAATGCACAATATCAACAGTATTTCTTTTTTCTTTTTTTTTTTGTATATTAAGTTAAGGTTATTGTGCAAAATATATAAACGTACTACACTGTTGTTCATATAGTAGGTATTGTGAAAGAACTTAGCCACCTAAATATTTTAACTGGCTAAGATGTAAAATGCATTAATTATATGCTTGAAGAATTTTTTTTTTTCTTAAAATAACTTCTGTATACTGGTATTATTTAATTTATACGCGCATAGTCTTTTGAAAGAATAAAATTCTGAAAAATTATTTTACCAACGTCAACACTTTATATATCTATAGGCCACTTCCCGGTGACAGCTGCCCTCCAGCAGTTACATAAGAAAGAACGAGAAAGTTATATACGAAATCATGCAACTATGCCGTTCTTTCTTATACAACTGCTGGAGGGCAGGGGCAGCTGTCATCGGGGAATTGCCTTATTCATCTAGTAAATAATAATAAGTAATTAAAATGCATTACACGTGCACACGAACACATTCAATACATTAACTAACATTATTTATTTGGCATTAACAGATTTATTTATTTTATGTCATCTGTGGGAGTGTGAGGGAAACAAATTTTCATGCTTCTATGTAAAATAAGTGCGATATTTGGGTTAAATTTTGTAGTTATACATTCTTTAACTATTTAAGTTACATAATGAGGTTAAATGTTTCCGTTCCACTCTTTAAATAACTTCTTTTTCTTATAATTAAGTACATTGATGCATTTAAAATAAATGAATTTAATAAAAATGTATTATAAAAAGTACTTTTAGTTTCATTATCAAAATTTGTTGTGTTATTATAACGATTATCGTACGCTAAAAAGCGCGGTAATTTTAAACTCTATATTATAGCATTAGCGCGCTTGAAATTTTGAATATAGCGGTAGCATTAGCGCCGCTTAAAAAAAATGTTAGCATTCCCAGCCTTGGTAATAACTAATAAGTTTACTAGGTGAGTATTGCGTATCAATTTTTTTTCTCCATCTTCAAAGAAAACGGTTAACATAAAACAAATTTATGGGATACAAATTATGGTTCTTCTACATTTAATTCTTATTCGAGAGAATCTTTAAGTATTTTGGTTTCTTGTTAAAATTTTCTTGTGGATTGTATAATGTTTTTTGTATCATTTGATTGTTCAATCGTATTGTTAGAGTCATTTTATCAATCAAGGTTTCCTATAAAGTGAGTTTAACTTTAGCTGGCCAATATCGAACGCTTAACAGGGACTATGGTTTGTATAGATGGGATACGGAGTGTAATAATTTTTTACAGCGCATATATTATATATATACAATTGTGAGGACTGCGAAGTGCGTACATGTATTATATATACATATATAACATACGTTGACTGTGAGTTGGTGATTCAACTATGGATTATATAGGTACTATAGTTTAAACCACAATTGATAAAATGGCTCTGAGTTTGATTTATTTAAATAGAAATTAAATAATTTTAGTTGCATATTAATTGAAATTAAATGCCAGCGATAAAATTCTGTCATAATAAATAATACTTAGATATTTAGATTATAATTTAATTGTAATCATTATAGTTACATATTAGATTATTACCATCCCCCAGTCAATTATATAAAGTAGTAATCATATACATAAATTATAATTTACAATAATGACCATATTAATAATATGATGGATATATAGATTATAGTAGTAGTGTCTATATTTAGAACCCTTATAGCTTCCTTGTTCGAATATTTTTGTGGATGCATTCCATTTAGAAATTACGATGACAAATAGCAAAAATCGCACATTGAAAAAACGCTTAAAATAATAATTGCGTTATCATTGTACATAAATAGCATTAAAAACCAAAACCAATAAATATTTTAATTATTACGATGCTCAAAAATATTATCTACAAATAAAAAATCTTGATTTTTGATTGAAATATATTTTTTTAAAAAAAAGGTTTAATGAAAGCTTTATTTGTAAATGTAAAAAAAAAAAATTCGTTACCTTAATCAAAAAAATCAAGATTTTTTTGCCTCTGTTCCTGGCTATTGCTTTTAATCAGTCAGCTGAAGTGTTTAATAATATAATTTAGTTTTTTCTTCTTATTTTTCTATGCAGTCATTTTGAAGATAAGATGTTTAATATTATAAATGCTACTGTCGATATATTATTTACAAAAACGTCATGGCCGATAAAGCCCAATCGAAAAACGACAAAAAACATCGAAAACTCACTAAATCACCTCAAATTTCATGTGATTCAATATTAACAACATCAGATCAATGCGCTGCTACACCATCATTCTCATCAGATCATCAATTATCAACGAAATATGTAGCATATCCAAGTTTTATACAAAACAGTTATAATGATGAATATTTTAGTGATTTACATTCGTTAGATACATCATTATCTTTACTAGGTCAAAATTCAAAAATACCATTGAAGGAGTCGCCAAGTTCACGAAATGATACTACTTTTGTTCAATCTCATATCCATAGTCTATCAAAACTGATTCAACCGAAATATTCCGAGAGCACAAAGGAAAATACGAATCACGATTTAACGTTAACAATGTCTTCCTCTGCAAATCAAAGTCAAGAAAACTATTATGCATCGATTCAAAGCACTAGTGGGGAAATTGCACCAAGGAGAAATAATGTTTATACACCTACGCCAGTAACGATACCCACTTGCTGCTTAAGAACAACGCAATTTCAAATAAGACAACAAAATCAACAGCTATCACCACAACAATCACAAAAAATAACAATTTCAACTCAAACCACAACGGCAAATTCAATTCCAATTACAACGAACGAATCATTATTAGGGAAAAATATCACACAATTGTTTCAAACTAACAACCAAAAATCGACCAACATAACGAATTTAAATAATTTCTGCAAAGACAATGTCAGTAGTGAACAGCAATATATTAACTATAATCCATTCTATTCTGGTAATTTTTCAAACAACACAATAGAATCATCAATAACAGCAACAAATAAAACATTAGTAACATCAATACAAGTAGCTGACATGGTCGACAGTAGTGTTGATAGCAATGAAAATACTATAGATGTGGGCAACAAAAATTATTCGAATATTGTACCAATACCACCATTTTTGTTTACCAGCAATAATTCAACAAATCCATTTCTTACTGAAAACATAAAACGTGATGAATTCTTAAAGGCTACAATGAAGATTTGTTTGGTTGTTTCACCGCCATCTAATAAATTATTGCAGGTACGCCAATTTCTACTTAACGGCTATAACAAATTTAAACATCTTCTCTTCATCCTTTATTGTTTTCTATACATAATATATTTAGTGATAACGTTAGGTAATAATAATTACTTGACCAGACAAGCCATAATGGAAAACTTTTACTATTTAGTAAATTCTTTAATATTTCAATTAGAAGCAATAATGAAACTTTTACACAAATATAACACAATAAAAATTCTTAACACTCGTAAATCGAAGTAACCAAGTCAACAGTATTTCTTTTCATATTTATTTAGTAAAATAGTGTTAGTTGCAACTTTATACGTTCCTTTATATAATATAAATATTATATACTAGCGAAAAGCAAGCGAATATACTTTTACGCAAACATTAATTATTAAATTTCTGAATGTTTTAATTGTGCTTGTAATGGATAAAGGCGAGTAATTATTTGAAATTCTTTTTTTGGTAAATTTATTCAATAGATTCATTGACGAGCTTCTTTTTTTTCTTTTTGATTGATATAAAAGAAAAAAATGCGTATGCCGCGTTTTATTGAGTAATTAATTTTATAACGAAAGTCTGTTCTATAAAATTGTAGTTTGCCAAATCAACAACACAACACACAAGTTTTTTTTCCATTTTCCAGTCAATTACAGATAATTGATGAAAATGGTTATATTTTAAATCGTATTATGTAGTAAGAAAACTTGCAATGCGTAGACAATATTTTCAAAATGGCAAAATACCATCCTTATATATTGATATTTATGAAATAATCTACATATTCTTTGCCAATACTTTTGTTAAATTATAACATTATTATTATTTGTGTGAACAAAGTAAACATAATTATAGGCAATTTTACTATAGTTATGAAAAAAAAAAAATTATATATACGGTGTTAAACTAAATAAGATATTTAATGACCTTGGCAATTAACAAATTGTAGATTTCGAGGGTATCAGTAACATCTAATAATAACAAAGAATTTAAACTTAAAGTCCAAGTGATTAGATAATAATACTCATATGAAACTCTGTATGTTAATATAAATCAATCAAATAATAAAATAAAAGGTGGTTATAATTTATAAAAGAGTAATTTCATGAGCGAAATATTCAAAATCATCATTGGCTTCTTGATATTAGTGATAAATTAGAGTTTGATGTCAAAGCTTAAACAGACAGATTGCGCAGACTGGAGCAAATATAAAACAAAAACCCATCGCACATAGAAATTATTAATGAAACGATTTCCTTATACCATATTGATATCAAGAATATATCCATTGATGAACTAAATTATGGTTTAGGTTATCTTCCGATCATTTAAAAATAAAAGAAATTTATTAGATATCAAATTTATCAAGTATTGTTAGATATATAGCATATTTTTTAAAAACCTTCATGTAAAAAAAACCTTGAGCTTAAAAAAAATAGACGAAGTTCTACCTTGTGGGTCGCTACAGCACATCGAAGATTGCATTTATTTTCAAAATCCTTTTAACATGTTACCCGGTATACTGGCTGGCAGATGGCAAAAAAAAATACGCGATGGCAGATCAATGGCAGCCGTTGATTGATTGATTGCACTGCCATCACTTGTCAGCTCTACGATGGCACGGTTTTTTTCTGCCATCTGTCAGCCAGTGTAAACAGCAGGTTAATCAAAAGACAAAATATAAGTCAGAATATAATGGTAGAAGGCATGAAAAAGATGTCGATCCACCCTAATGTATAAATAAGCTATGGCTTAATAAATATATGATGGGTTAAAAATACTACTTTATCGACGACCTAGGAATACAGACTATGTATTGCTTTGCCGTAATACATGGATAATACAGTCAAAAAAAAAACGGTCCTTTACTTTGAGCAGTATTTGCTTTAAAAGTCTCAAACAATGCGTTTTGGGGAAATGAGTTAATTTAAAAAATATTCGTATAAAATATCGTATACTTTTAGACGAATTTTAGACTATTTCATAAACATCATTTTATAAGTTTCACGGTGATTTACAAAATATCCATAAATCTTACTAATAATATCGAAGATAAATAAATGTTTAAGAGTTATCCGGAAAAACTGTGTTGTATATTAAACCACTTAGGTCCCGTTATTTTTACTACTTCGTATTTTCTATTAAACATACTTACATTATGATCATTTAAAATACCTATAACTCTATATTACAATGAAAATAAAAATAATATTATCATTAACAATAAATGAATAAATATATTCTTTGTAGTTACGTTGGTCCCAAATAAACATCGTACTAACATAATCATGCGCCTCGTCACTATATGTAATAATTTGATGTAAATAGGTATTCAAATTGAAATAAAATCCATAGAAATATATGAAAAGTGTGCAATAAAATCAATATATAAATACATACTTGATACTTCAATTAATAAATAAAACTAGATTTAATATATATATTTTAGATGTAAAGTAAATAAATATAGGTAGTAATGTACATTTACGTCAATGCGATGACAAAAGTATTATAGACCTCGACATTACTATTTAGTATATTATTTTGAAAACTATTTCAAATATTACATGCCTAATGTATATTATTATTATAGTTGGTAATACATATTTCGATAGAATATAAATATACAACGTATTTTATAAATGCTGTTTAATGTGGCACGGGCACTCATTCAATCCTATGCCCATATACCTGTCACCATACAAATATATGGTAGCAATGTGGTTTGGTATAAACGAAATATTACATAATAATCAATCAAAAATGCATAATATATAATACATAATAGAATAATACAGCAATCGAAGCATTGCATTTATAAATTTTGAAATAGTAATATCCGTTTTACCTCTATTTCCTGGTGATGGTTAACCCATTTTTCTCATAAATATATAAACTATTTTGTTCTAAATAAATAAATGTGCATTTTCAAAATTCAACTACAACTATTTGATATTGTCTTTTTAAAAAATAAATATATACTTATACATATATACAGGGTGTCTCATAACAAAAGGTACAAACTTCTGGGGCGTATTCTTGGGGTCATTCTAAGTCGAAAATATTAAATATTTTTTTTCCGAATTCGGAGTATTTTCGGAGTTACAGCTATTTGAAGTCAGATTCGGACACATTTTGAAATGCTCACAACTTCTACAAATCGTAATAAGTATCAACGTGTGTAAGCTCGTTGGAAAGTTTATTAAATAAGAGAAATAAACTATTAAATAATTTTTTATCTAAAGTGCATATTTTTCGAGTTATAATTGAATAAAAAATGCAATGCATTATCGAGCACTGTTATTGCTACATGTGCCCAATAAAATTGAAAATATCTCGAGAAGTGTACTTTTTAGACAAATCTTATTTGATACTTTGTTTAGCTTAATTAATAACCTTTCCAACAAGCCCACAAACGTTGAGATTAGTTAACATTTGTAGAAGTTGTGAACATTTGAAAATAATCCTATTTCCATTTAAAATCGTAACTTCTACAAATATTAACTAATCTCTACATTTTTGGACTCGTTGGAAAGGTTATTAAGTGAGCTAAACAAAATATTAAATAAGTTTTTTGTCTAAAAAGTACACTTCTCGAGATATTTTCAATTTTATTGAGCACATGCAGCAATAACAGTGCGCGATAATGCAATGCATTTTTTATTCAATTATAACTCTAAAAATATGCACTTTAGACAAAAATTTATTTGATACTTTGTTTAGCTCACTTAATAACCTTTCCAACAAGCCCACAAACGTTGAGATTTATTACGATTTGTAGAAGTTGTGAGCATTTCAAAATGTGTCCGAATCTGACTTTAAATGGCTGTAACTCCGAAAATACTCTGAATTCGGAAAAAAATTATTTTATATTTTCTACTTAGAATGACCCCAAGAATACGCCTCAGAAGTTTGTACCTTTTGATATGAGACACCCTGTATTTAAACAAAACTGAGCATATGATTAACTCACATTTTAAGAAAATTTAAACTTCAATAAAATTCGATAAAAAATCTCGTGTGCTACCTTCTGTAGAGTAGTGTTATATAACACCATGAAGATTACTCGAGTTAAAGTTGAACAGTTACTATATAGATAGATATTGAAATGAAATATAACAGACGCAATTGGGTTTCAAAACCAACCATTCTCAATATGACGTAGAAAGAACAATTGATATCCAATAAACAACTACTACTACATACATACTTATATGAAATTGAAAATTGAAGCAATGTAATCCTTATTAGTTTAAATTTTTGATTTGTATTGAGTTGAGAATTTATTAAATGTTCATTTCAGAAAATATGGAAATCAGGAAAATGTTCGCATAGATATTTATTTCCTTTTAGCATATATCAATCTAGTAATAATATTCTTAGGTAACCCAATAAACAATTTTTCTCTTGAGAACTGTTCTGGAACTGTGAAAAATGGTTCTAAGTTGGTTTACGCATCGTTCTTAAACCGTTTAGGAACAGTTTTAAAATTACATCTGATACTCCAATTTTGCAAAAATTAAAAAAAAGAAGATTTTCCACAAATTTCCTTTTTTGTTTTTGTCAAATTCTGGTTTCGTACCCGTGATCTTTGAATAATTTATAAGTATATAAATATAAATATTAGAGTGTCTTCTTCTATTCAATTTTTATTTCACAAACATGAAAAAATGTCAACTACAATAAAAAAAATATTTTTAATTATATTTGTTAAACATATTTACAAATTCTAATGATCTTCTTTGTCATATAATGGAATTGGCATTTTACCCAGAATTAACACGTTTTAATCTAGCGCCGGGGTATATAAAAACGTTTTGAAACCACCTTGAAAAATACCATCTTGAAACCATCTTCAAGTCGTTTTGAAACCATTTTGGAATGAGGTATTTCACTACTCATAATGGATGTTCTTTTTATAACATAAATAGAAACTTTATACAATTCTAATCACGAA
>JAABKK020042875.1:0-12952 GCA_011634745.2 Catotricha subobsoleta | reverse complement strand
AAATTATGGTGCTTTAAATAGGACCAGATATTGCAATTTTGACAACTTCAAGAGCCTCAAGCACATCGAAATTTAACATATTTCCAAAATCATTTATACACGTTACTCAGGAGACCAAATGCAACTTAAAAAAATGATGGTACCGGCAGTTCTGAAAAATTCGATCCACTCTACTGTGTATGTTATTAAATATGTATTTAAGGTATTATACCTTATTTAGGTCATGGTTTGAATTTCATACCATTACAGAGTATAGCAATTTTTTTTTCACAAAGGGTAAACGTAAGCTTACTTGGCACTTAAGAAAGTACTTTTACAATAGGTACCCTACTGTAAGGCTGTAACTACCAAAATATGTATTTAATTTACAATATTTCAATTCCATGTAATTGAAGTACACTTTTGTTGAGCGTTAGACCTTTTTTATTACTTTTATGTTTTTTAGAGTATTCTAAAAATAGATTTTTCAAATTTTGGTTCCCTCACTTTCATCCGATGACAATTAGAATAAAAATGATTAAAACTAAATTTGGGTTCAGAATTACTCGAGTTACTTATATGATCTTTAGTGGTCAATCTATATTTTTTCTTCAAAGCTAATTCTATTAAGAGAATATTAAGGGAGCTCGCATTTAAATTTATAACTTCCGAAATAGCCCACCGATTGTTATGAACTATATACTGCTGTATTCGTGAAATAAACACACATCAAGCTAACCTAAACCCTGTCCATTAAACACGTATTAATACGATAAAAAGAAAATGCGCTCCCAAAAACGCGGAGTGGGGGGGTACATAAAATTTAAAAAAATTTAACCGCAAAATTACCTTCTTTTAATTATGTTTTTATTTGTATTTATCAGATAAAAGTATACCAATTAATTAAATATAATATATTGCTGAGCATTTTAAGGGTGGCTAGCATGAACTCGGGTAACGAAACCGTTGTGTATGTTAAACACTCGAGTAAGGGTTTCAGAAAATGCGCTAAGAAGCATTGACAAGGGTTTCAATATCATATTTTACCATTAAAGTCTATCATTTTAATCATTCGGAAACTGATTTTGCACTCATTACTCATTACGATGTATTAAGATTTTTAATTGCGAAATTCTTAATGGAACGTGAATGCGCGTTAAGTGCCTTCGAATCAAATTTTCATTACGGTGTATTAAGATTTTTAGTTACGAAATTCTTAATGAGACGTGAATGCGCGTTAAGTGCCATCTAATCAAATTTCCATTACGATGTATTAAGATTTTTAATTACGAAATTCTTAATGAAACGTGAAGGTACGTTATGTATCGATTACTATTTATACTTACATTTTCGCTTATCAGTTATAAGGGTTTTTTCGTTACGAAATTCTTTATCGACTAATAACGTGCGAAAAGTACCGTCACAGCACCTACCCAATCAACCACTCGATATCGACCTTTAACAAACGATACGGACCTTAACGAAATCTTTAAAGATCTATAAAGATATATAGAGATCTTTAAAGATTTTGTTAAGGTCCGTACCGTTCGTTAAAGGTCGATATCGAGTGGTTGATCGGGTAAACGCTCCTTCTCGTATGATATCACACGATATTCATCGTGCTCTGTTATCACAAAACGACACGCCGTATAACGTATGGTTGGTCGGGTCATAGTCGATGATTACCGCGATTTTGCTTTCATTTTCAAAGTAATTCAATTTATAGTTAAAACTTGTCATTTCAATTTCATTTCATTTTCATGTCATGACAACGAAATCATTTGTTTTTTCCTCTCGTCAATTTATGGTCTTTATTACTTCACTTTCACGTCATTTTACTTTGATTTTGCTTTCATTTCAAAAGTACGGGCCAAAAACTTTACTGAGAAAAATGATGTGAAAGAATAGACCATTTATAAATTTTTAGCCATTATCAGTTTCTGAGTAAAATAATGAATCATAATAATAATTGCTGGAATGTACTTACTCACCACTTTAGTTTTTCTTTTTGCCATTTATAGTTTTCACTTAATTCCTTGAAAGAGAAATGAAAACTAAAGTAAAGTGAAAATACCAGGAAAGTATATTCTTTTTTACGCGTGAAAGCAAAATGAAATCAAAATGAAAAGAAATTGAAGTGAAAGATTGTAAACTTGGTAATATAAATGGTAAAATTACTATAATCTATAACACACCCACGTATTATCTTCATACAACAAAAACGGTCTGAAAAATCGAGGACAAAATACCAACGTGCAAATACTTATTGCACGTTATGCGATGCTGCTTTGTTGCCAAATTCGAAAAGCACTGCTGATTTTGGATGTATATATTTATTTATATCTCAGAACTGATAACTCTAATTCGCAAACCGTATCTTTATAGGCGTATCCATACGTGCACACCCTGATACTTGAAAAAAATATTATCCTATGTCGATTTTGCCGAAAATAGTATCTTTTTAAAGTTTTTGAACAGAAAATGGTATGTTTCTTTTTAAATTTCAGAGAATTAATCTTCCTCGATATTGAACAAAAAAGTACGTTTTGTAGGTTTGAAAAAATGACCCTACTTCGATTTCAACATCACCCTACATCGATTTCCAAAATACGATTTGCGTACAGCACGGTTTGTTCATCTATGGGCGTATCCGCGTCTCTGTCTTATTTAATGGAAAAAATAGCCATAGCTTACGAAGGGATAATAAAGATTTTATATAAAACAACAAACTTAATGTGAAATTAAATTAAATAAGAAACATTGAATCTAAGAAAGCTTTTGTATTTGTATTTTTAGCCGTTATTTGAAATCTAAGATCCTTTATATGATGTGTATGTGTGTATTAGGGTGGATCGAATTTTTCAGAACTGCCGGTACCATCAATTTTTAAGTAGCATTTGGTCTCCTGAGTAACGGTGTATAAATGATTTTGAAAATAAGTTAAATTTCGATGTGCTTGAGGCTCTTGAAGTTGTCAAAATTACAAATTTAAAGCACTGTAATTTGGTTCCGTTACAAGTAATTGTATTTTTGTATTCTCCGCGACAGTTACAGTAAGTCAATGCGTTTCAAATAATATATTGACCATACGTAGTTTACTACGAATTTCGTAGTTATTATGTTTCAAATATCATCAAAAAATCGATTTTTCAAAATCTAATAACTACGAACATCGCAGTAAACTACGAATGAACAATATATTATTGGAAAGGCATTGACTTGCTCTAATCTGCTGGACAATACAGAAAAATACAATTACTGGTAACGAAACCAAATTATGGTGCTTTAAATAGAACCGGATATTGCAATTTTGACGACTTCAAGAGCCTCAAGCACATCGAAATTTAACTTATTTTCAAAATCATTTATAAACAATACTCAGGAGACCAAATGCTAGAAAAAAAATGATGTAACCGACAGTTCTGAAAAATTCGATCCACCCTAGTGTGTATATACTGAATAGATCCTCAAATTTTACATTATTCATATTCTAGTAAATATAAATATGATTAAAATGAATTCTGCTAAGAATTAGTTGAAGAATTAAAGATTTTTTATGGAAGTATACCAAATGATTGTCTTTCAACGATTTTTTTTTTGTATATACCAAATTTTATAAAAAATAATTCATAAAGCAATGAACACTTAAATACAATCATCAATTGACTATATTTAATGTTTCTTACCTGCAAATGGTACATCGCCAATAAATTCTTCAACGCAATCAGTAGATGCACTGCGATCTGACAATGAAACACTAGAGCTTAATGAACCGCTTGAGGCGCCCAATGATTGACATACTAATAAATCAGATGATGATGGTGATATACTGTCATCATGTTGGTAATATTGATGTTTCTGTTGATTATATTGATATGGATGATGATGCTGAGGATGTTCACGTAAACTGCTACGATAGCCGGCAATAGTAACTGCACCACTACCATAAGTAAAACCAGCCAAACCTGCTGCTGATCTTCGTTTATATTCCTATTATTTAAGGTGATGGTATGCATTTTTTACAAACAAAAGAACAAAGAAGGAAAAAAAAAACGGATTGAGACAAATTTGATACATGTGCAATAGGCAAAAGGGCTGTTGGGGGTTAAAATATAATCAAATAGAAAATTAAAAAGCTGCTATTTAAGGATTAACAATAATATAGAAACGCATAATATATTAGAGAAAAAATAAAGGAGAAAAATAAAAGAAAAAAAAACAAAGAAAAAAAAACATTTTTAACAATATCGAACAAAAAATACATTTATTTATAATTTATTATTATTATTATTATTTTTTTTTTTTTTGTATTTAAAGGAGAAAATAATAAAATGTAAACAATAACAAAAAAAAAAAAATATTTATTTTTTTATTTTTTTTAACTCTATAATTGTCCATTCGTAATTTCATTTCTTGTTGGTTTTACGACCAAAGTGCTTAAAAAATATGTAATTAAATAAACAGGCATAATACGCAACGCAATCACAACAAAAGCTTAAATAACGTTTTAAATAAAAATAATTTTTTGTGTTTCTGGTTTTGTTTTGTTTTTTTTGGTTAGCAATAAATTGCTGTGTAATAGAAAAATAAGCTGGCTGGTAAAAATTATTTACTCTTGACTATTCGAGCAACGACCAGCATTTATGATCACACTGGCATCATTATCACAATATTATAAATCATAAAATATTTTCAACAAGTTCACCCACCTGACTTAATGGTCGTATACGTTCATGAATATATTTTTCTGCTTGCAAAGCATTCGGTGGTGGATGCTCAGGAGTTGGTGGTTGCTTATAATGCGATGGTGACATTGGTGTATTATCATCATCATTTTTCGGATTACTGGTTCCGTCACGTAAATGACTGTAAAGAAACAGACAATTTTAGTTTAAAATTTGGAATTTAAAATTAACAAAATGTAAAGCTATAAACTTACTCAACGGTAAAATGTTCATAATTATCTCGCATTCGTCGTAGTTTTCGATTTGGATTATATGATCGGAGTAATGTTGTGGTTGATGCTGTTGCCGTATTTTCATAACCTTGCCGATTAGCATTATTTCGTAATTGTTGTTGTTGTTGTTGTTGCATTGGTTGGTGTGTGGGACTGATCATTTCAACATATTGTTGATATTGATCCATGCTAGCTGCCTTATTCATTGATTTATTGCCACTATTGCCGCTGCCACTACGAGCTAAAAATAAATATTCATATGCTGCAGCGGCAGCAGCAGCACGTGATGATGAATTTTTTGAAACCGTCGGTGAAACTGATAAATTTCGCCGGGGTGGTTTTTTCGGTGGGGTTGGCTGTAAATGAAAAAGTAGGTACATTATTATTAACGAAGCTAATATGTAATAATAATTTTATATCGTGGTTTTAGTGATTTCAATGATTTCTGTGCTTTCGTTGCAACTAGCGCCCACAGAATATAGTAGACGCCATATCTATTCAGTGTACAAGTACAAAACGAATAATTGAAGCAAGAACTAAATATGTGGGCAATGATGCCATCACCATTCGCTAGTGCAAAATGAATGGCCCCACAGAGAACTAAAAGTACGGTTTACAATGAACGGATATGAATTTATATATGAATTATCATGCAAAATGCAAACTTTTTGTGTAAAATACTCTTTACTTACTGATACTTTTGAACTAATATTTAATGGTGCCATGGTTACGTAAAAACTACCTCCGGTTCCCGTCAAAGAAGTATTATCTGCTGTTGATGCTCTTGGTCTGGGTGATGGTGGTCCTAGACTACCCATTGAAGATGATGGACTTGTTATTCCACCTCCTTCATTACTACATAATAATAATACAAGAGAGCAATAAATTTATGATTAGAGCATTTAATATGAAAATGTTGATGCGATTTAAAGTAGTAAAATACATACAAATAAGAATTCCAATTGGTACTTTGATGCATTAAAGATTGTGATTGCTTTTGTTGATGCTGTGATTTATAGTTAAACTCATCGTATGAACTGTCTATTGATTTTGAAATATTACTTTTTCTTTGTATTCTGGTATTATTAGTTTTATTACCACATTTAGAGCTACCACTATGACGGTCTCTTAATATATCATCTGATTCACTATCGTCATAAGCCAATGAATTTCGATGATCTATTTAAAAAAAAAAATTTTTTTTTTTGTTTACAAAACGTATCTTGGGCTAAATATAAATTGTATAAGCTTACTGTTAATAACCGAAACAATTCCTTTTGTAACATGCGGTGGAAATTGTTCTAATAAGTCTAAGGCCGTGCGACCTTCACTATCAGTTGCATTCAAATCAGCACCAAAATCTAATAGTGCTCGTACCACTGAATCCTTACCGCACAATGCAGCTTCATGTAACGCTGTACCAGAACTAGTTAATAAATTAACATTAACACCAGCAGCCAACAAAACCTCAACAACTGTTTTGTGTCCATTACGACTTGCTAAATGCAATGGTGAATGATTACATATTGGTGATTTTGTAGTTGACCGACCTCCACCACCATCCACGTCATCATCATGATATTTATATGGTAACAAGAGCTCAGGATGAGCACGTATTAACATTTGTACGGCCTGTAATCTTCCATACTAAACAAACAGATCAAATTGAAAAAAAAATAATTAAATATTACACATCAAAAATATCTTTTTAATTTCTCTGCATTTGTTTAAATACCTGAGCGGCTAAATCCAACGGTTTCTCATCACGATTATTTGGCACATTTGGATCAGCACCATGTGCCAATAATGTTGTTAAAGCACCCGTATGTCCATGTTGGGCAGCACAATGCAATGGTGTTTCATTGTCAACCGTCTAATAACAAAATATATAAAATTGAAGTCTATATTTTTCAACTATTAAAGAAAAAAGCATAAATCAGTTAAAACCTGTAGATTTGGATTTCCTGAACGATGTGGTTGTGTTAATAGTAATTTTACAATATCTTGATGACCAGCCCATGCAGCCAAATGAACCGGTGATGAGCCTCGATAATCGGGTAGATTTGGTGATGCATCATGTGCTAGTAATAAGCGTACACAATCTGTATGACCATTTAATGCGGCATGATGTAATGCTGAATAACCGGTATTGTCTTGAACATTTGCGCCTGGCCCTCGTCTTAAACTATTAAATAAATATTATATGAAATCAATTTATATAGATAGTTATAGAAGAAATGATTTGTGTTAAAATGATTTCGAAATGATTCAAATATAATTTTAAAATAAAGTTTGTAGTTTTTCCTTTAAATTCTGCATACATAATAATTTGATTAAATGATTAGAAATATTTTTTAAAGCCTTTTAAAATAAGCAATATTTCATCAATAGTTGAGCTGAAAGGTAAGATTGGGTTTTTTAATGCAAATACGGAATATTGTTTTATCTTAAAATTTGGGTTCAATTGAAGCTTATTTTAAAATCTTCTGCTATGTTATGAACAAACATATGTAATCGTTTTAAATTATTACTTTCATGTATTTCACAGTCTTTTGATCATCTTATTATGTATTTGGTATTTAGCACCCGATACTTCTTTTTTTTGTTAAATAATTTATGATATAAAATAATTAAAAGACTGAAATACAAGAAAGTAATAAATCAAAACGAATACATACATATGTTGTCAGTATGGTGACAATTCGACATTAGAAAAAAAAACACATATTTATTTTTTAAACCCTCCAAAGTTTTCCATTTTTGACTCATCGACAAAAACTTATGAATTTTCCGAAAAATGAGTCAAAAATGAAAATCTTTGCAACCAAACTGGGAGTACTAAACATTATCCAATCAGCCTAAAATTTAAACCCTATTTTAATGGCATCGGTGGCATTCTTCAATGCATTGGGGAATCTATGAAGGATACATCCCACGTGCATCCGATCTCAGCCTACTCTGATAGCATAAAGGCGCTAGCAGCGTACAGAGTTACTTTGGATACCCTGCCACGAAGACATTCCAGGAAAAGAGGAGGCCAACAAACTGGCCAAAAAAGGGACTGCATCGGAATTGATAGGCCCTGAGCCTATTTTTCCTATAGCTCAAAACCTCCCCAGGAGATCAATAAAGGAATGAATTAGACTGGAAGTCCCGGGAAAGTGGAGGAACTCCCCGGGTGGCAGACAGTCTAAATTCTTTATTGATGGACCGAGTATAAAAACAACTCACAGATTACTGAACTTTAAAAGAGGACATATAAATCTAATCATTGCTGTCCAAACTGGACACTGTTCTACGAACTACCACCTACATGTCATGGGAATCAAAAGTGACCCGGATTGTGAATTTTGTATTGCGGAAACTGAGACGGCGGAACATTTCTCGTGTATTCGCTCCTTTTTCCACTTTTTCCAACTTGATAGACTCCGTTATTTTGGTGAACTTGTCACCAAACCAGACCAAGTCAAAAACAAACCAATCGGCAAGATCTGGTACTTTATATATAGTACCAGACGATTCAAGATGGGCATTAATCTGGGACGCTAAGCGACCAGTAATCCCTCAACAACAACAATCAGATATGCATAATAGCTTGAACGCTGGATTTTGTCCAGCCCTTTTTATCCAATCAATCAATCAATGGCATCGTTCCCTTGCCAAAAACTATATAGACTTTGAAAAATAAAGATGTGACAAGAATAATTGTCACCCTAGTAAATAGTTATACTCTTTGGTACTTTATAATATACAACACTACAACTTGATGTTTGGAAATATCTAATAATAAAATAGTTTATAGATTTTAAAATATTGCTTTCACATTGCAAATTTTCTTAAATATAGTACTCGAGTGTACTTATTAAAGTTTAATTTAAATACTTCCAATAATGAATGCTACTACTTATGTTTATATTGAAATGAATGCCTGAGAAGCAAAAAAACAAAATTATTGTGCAATTGATTTAGTTGCACTTTATTACCAGAGGCTATATTTTATATGCTTATTTTTAATATTAAAATGAGGACATTCAAAGTAATTTGCATGTTTGTTTAATTTTTTATCATTATTTAACAAACGATTTGACAATTGAAAACATAACAAACAAACAAAACCTAATAGTAATAAGTAACTGGAATAAATAGTATGTATAAGTTTGACATTTAAGTTATACGCAAACACACTTTCACACATCTACAGAGACACATCACAAATTGGTGGCTGGATATAGAACAGATAGATAATAACACTACCCCACTAATACTAGGCCAAAAATATACGAAAGAAGAATATAAGAAAGTTTTTTTTTTTTTTTCCAACACTTACCTTGCCAATGGACCACTCCTTTTACTTTTTTGATAAAGAATTTTTTCCACAACGGTAATGTTACCATTTCTAGCTGCTTCCAATAGTTCATGATCTTTTCCCATAATTTATATGTTGGATGATTGATTGTGTGATTGATTTGGTTTTAATGCGGAAATCGAATGTGTGTGCTGGGACAGGTTATTGCTTTTGTTTTTGTTTCATTTGATAAAATTTTATTATTGTTTTCTAATTGAATAATTAATTCAAAAAGAAAAAGGTTTTTCTTTGTTTTTCTTATGTTAAAAAAAAAAAATGAAAAAATTTAAATCACATTAACTTTACTTATTATACGAGAAAAAAAATAAATAATCTAATTTTATATGTAATTAAATCTAATTCGACGATCGTAAATATTTATTTAAGATAATTTCGAATGAACATATTATTGGTTTATTTTGTTGATATACTTTTGTGGTCGTCGAATTTATTTCTTACAGAAAATGACAATTTGCTATTAATTTTGTATGCAATTTAACAACTTGTTCTATTTTAATCCATCAAAATGATAAATATATTTATTTGTACACACCATCATCACAGGATTTATTCATAGACAGTACACCCAAACATTATTAATTTTATCATAAATATATAACACAAAACTACTTAATATTAAAACACTATGCTCTTCTATTTTGCAACAACACAACCAACAATAATAATATTCGATACCTCTCTAGTAAAATTTTACAATGCGAATAGAGAAATCCCGCACAGCTTATACACACCATTGGCCCCCATTCATTCATTTTCTTTTTCGTTTGCTACTATAATATTAAATTACATATATATACCTATTTAATATACTACGGTTTTTATAATATATGTACTACCCGTATGTATGGTGTTTTTTTTCTATACTGTTTTTTTTTTTTTTTTTTTTTTTTTATTATTATTATTTATTTCATCGACGCAGCAACATGGAAGACGACGATGTAGACGACGAATACCCCGACGACAACGCTTCTAAGCGCTGATGATGATCGTGATGAAGAATGCAGCATATAATAAATAGTATAAGCTGAAATACCCATGGTAGGTACTTACTAAGACTAGTACCATGTGAAATACCTATTTCTTTTTCCATCATATTCATATTAAATATTACTGTGAACAGGGTATGAAACCGTTGCAATTTAGATTACGGTTCGACATTGGGCTTTTATCAAAAAATTGCATTTATGTTATACCTACATAGTATCAGACTGGGTCGCTTATATTTTAAATGGAACATAAGTGTTTATTCTGCGTTTATGTTAGAGCATCAGACCTAGCAAAAAAAAAGAAAAAAAAAAAAAACTTCACTCATGACTGCACACATGTTAGATATGGGACTTTTTTTGCTCGTGGTCGTGATAAAATTAACTTTATATTAAAATTATTAATTTACTTATTTGTATATAATTAGTATAGTTTGATGTAAAACTACCCAAATAAAATACAATCGGCACATTCCACGGTATTTTTTTTTTTAAATTACGGAAATGGATAATTTCAGTTACCGATATCTCGGAACTTTGTAGACCGATTGTACATAGCTTAAAATAACTCAAGTCACATTAGAAAGACCAGAGATTATGAATGTGGAGGCGAATTGTTTCCACTCCCCCCTCTATTTCTACGATGTACCCCCCCAAAGTAGAAAATTTATTTTTTTGCTTCCGGACACGCAATTTTGAACGTAAACTTTGAAATGATATATTTCTGAAACGCGCAGGCCGTTTTTCATATTTTTTTTGTTGCCTTGTCTTTGGAGTATCTACTTTCTGTCTAATTTTTCTAACGCACTCTATCGACCTCCCACTTTCCTCCAGGAGTACCGAAAGGGGTCGGTGTACCTACTTACAATGTGTCCGTGACGCTTTGCGCTCAGACAGATGGTTCGCGATACCAAAGTTATATAGCATCTGAAAGCTCTTAACCCACAGATGCCGCAAACGGACATTATTTTTTTTGAAATTCCTCCTGGTTTGGTCTGGATTGCTTCCTAAAGGAACTAAGCAGAATTTAGTAGGATGTCGACCTACTTTCACTTATTGGATGTATTCCGAATCAATTGGTGATAGTTCTGGAGCGATGGGAGCTCATCCTCACCTAAATCCTAAGAGAGGTATATCATTTCAAAGTTGAAATAAAAAAAAACAATATTTTAAAGAGTTTTCTTTGCTAAACGTACTTGAACTTTGATCTAAATAGAGCAAAAATGTCACTTATCCAGAGCAAATCGTACTCTAATTAAAACGTGGTGTAGAATTTGTTTCGAATAAGTGATATTGCTCTATATCAAGGTTCAAGTGAAAGTATACGTATAATGACTAGAGTGACTTCGCTCATTTGGCAAAAATTAACATCGGATTTTTAGTTCTATTTGAACATGAGTGTGGGTAGCATTGTTGTCGCTTTTATGTGTAAATCAAATGAAACTAGCGACACTCTCATGTTCAAAATAAACTAAGAAATATTTGATTATTTATTTCAGTTGCTTGTCTTTTATTTGGGTAGTTTCACATTAAACCTATACTCATTTTATACAAATAAGTAATTAACTAAGTAAATTTAATTTAATTTTATCATGATCACGAGCATGTTCAGAAAGTACATGTATCGTATTTTTCTTCAAACTAATGATTGAGACGCATATATTATCAAAACATGTTTCTGAAGATAATTCGGACGGTACGCTTGAGAAGAAGAAACAGCTAAGCATAAATTTGAAAATTCGATTAGTGGTAGCCTCGCTCCGGTTTTCGTTTTCGTATTTGATTTGATTCAATTCCCCTTACTGTACGTTATTGTTATTGCATAAGATATATGTTGTTTTCTAATATTTTTCTTTTTCTTTTCATAGAACGATATGCTATGTAATGTAATGTAATGTTATTACCGTCTCTCTCACGAGTCTTTTTACATAATCGCTGATACCATAATATATAATATATCAAAATATTATTTGTATTTTAAGTAATTATCTGTTGTCCCATTTAATAAAATACCTTATGCTTAACATTCTTTTGTTTGTTGCTGTTGAGTGACATATGAATAGGTTAGTTACTTATTTCATTTAAAATATATGACTGTGTAACATATATTGGAAATAGTTATTTAATATGATATTAGAAAATTAATCTAAACTATTCACATAAGTAAGTACTTACCAATAGCAGTTAGAATTAAATATAATAATCATGGAAAATAGTCAAAAGTTAAATCATTCAAAACAAATTTTAAACAATTGGTTTACCAATTTTTTTTTTTTTTTTTTTATGTGACCATATATGGTCGATATAACTACTAAAAGACGCAGAATTTATTTTTGATAAAAATATACAAACTGACGATTTTTTATGCACTACATGTGAGACATGAAAGTGAATACTAGATTTGATTTTTTTTTGTCTGTCCTCCCATAATCTCGGAAACTAGTGAACGGATGGAGATAAAACGTATACTATGTTGTAGAGCAACTGAATGTGATCTCAACTAAAAAAAATCAAAGGTCATGGACAAAGGTTAAAGGTCAAATGTCTTTTTTCTCAGATACTAATGTACCAATCGGGATAAAACTTATATTATGTTTTAGAGTGACCGAAACTAGTCGCCGAGCGGAGACCGGACCCGTACAACTTACATGTAGTGCATATAAATAA
>JAABKK020042864.1:0-12954 GCA_011634745.2 Catotricha subobsoleta | reverse complement strand
GTCACCAAAAATTATATCACACTTTTTGGACGAGTTACTTGCGTCACTTTTACACCGTAAGGGGTTTTTGTCGGATACTTATATACCAAAACTTGTTATGGGGGCATTTTAGGGGGGTATGATATATGGGGGAATTGTTTGTCTTTAACATCTATAACGGATTTTCTCATTTCAATATTGCGTTTGAAAGAAAAACAAAAAATATTTGAAGTGAGATGAAACATCGTCAAAGATCTAATCTGGGCCCATTTTAAGGGAGTATATTGTTCCACAAAAATGTTGATCTCCAAAAATAAGTTCGGGTTGATAGATAATTTTTCGTTACTATTTTTGTTGCGGCCATCTTGTTCATCGTTCAAAAGTCTATAAATATTTTTTTCATTTATTTACGTGAATTAGGAATTGTCATAAAATATCTAGGCTTATTTGCAATAAACAGGTGAGATATTCTCACTCAAAGTGCATAGTGGCACAAGATTAGGATTAAGTTCTATAAAAATTGTAAAATGTCTGGGTTTACGTTTACTAAAAAACAATGAATCGCAACGGTGCTAATAAAAATGAGGTTCCCCAAAAAACCATACTTTTTATATTTTATTTTATAGCGGAACAGAAAGAAGACAAACATTGTCAATGAATTTAATAGTTTAAAAAAAAAAAATACTGAGATGTAATTGAGCGTAAATTTCTTTTTTATTTCTTCAAACCAAATAAATTGTTTTCATTTGGATTAAAATATATTATTTTTAATGGTTAGTTGCTGTATTTGTGTATAAAGAAAGGGTCGTTCCTTTCAACACACACAAAAATAAAAAGCAAAATAAAATAAATAAAAATATAAAATAAATAAAATAAACTATTATACGTATGTCGCATATATGGATTTTATTTACTTTTAGTAGGTATAGCCAATTGTATTGGTCGCATACGATGACGGGGTGAATAAATAAAAGGGGTAAAAAAAAATTATACAATTTTTTTCGAGTGTGTTTTTCTTTTTTTATGTCGACTATAATAATAGAAATGGATACAATATAATATATTCGCTCTTCTTATTGTTCTTTTACCTTTTTCATTTATTAAATATTCATGTGCGTCGGTTACAGATTCTACTGGTGCTTCTGATGCCAAAAAAAAAAAAAAAAACGGTGAAAAAATATTATTACGTCGTTGTTATTCTTGTTTTTATAACTCTGAACTTGTGTTCAGCCGAATTTCTAAGCTAAGGTACACTGACCTACATACCTATTATTAAATGCTAGACGTATGTATACACATTTAATATGCCTGTATTTGCGTGAAAGCGGCACGGTGTTACCCTATAGAAGAAATAAAATATGAATAGAACCTCGAATAGAACCAACTCAGCTAAAAAAAAAAAAATGTATATAATTTTTATTTTGTTAATGGCTCGTTAAACTGCATAATCGAAATTTTTTTTTGGGAAATTGCAAAGTTGATAAAATACTGAAATTTTATAATAAAAAAGAAGAAAATAAGAATTAAATATGCTTTTTTACGAAATAGTGAAAAATAGAACTTGATTTATAAAATAAACATTACTATTACATACTTATTACAATTCAATTAAAATAAACTATAAAACTAATTTTACTTTGTACAATTAATTTTATTTTCCGTCTTTAACTGCAATTAAATATTATTAACTATCAACCGATTTCTTCAATTTAATTCAGTCTTACACTAGAGAGTTAATGATGATATTAATGAAATTTTAACCAATCGGAACGCATTTAAAGTCACTAAGTTCGCGTTAATTAGTAATTATCTGCTTAGTGAATCTAAATAATTTGAAGTTCGCCCGAGATACAGGTTATTAGGTTTTTTACCCATTGAGCTGAGTTTTTATATATATTTTTTTTTTAATTAACAAAGCAATACGTATATATATTACATTATTTTTACATTTCGATTTATTTACTGAAATTATTAGTAAACAAAACATGTAGTTCACCATTTTAAATATTTTATTACTTAATCTGTATTTAATAACCATTCAGTTATAAATCATGTTTGTTCGAGGAAAACTAATAAAGAGTTCCTAATTAAGTATGTATAGGATAGAAAAATTTAAATAAATTTAAAATGGAAAATGACAATAGACGATTTTTTTTTTTTTGTAAATTCACTGAAAACTGTTATTCAAATGGAATTAAAGACCTGCTGTAATTGATTCAAAATTACCTTGTCGAAACGATTAAAAAGTTCTTAATGCAGTGTATTTTTAAACGAGAGTATTTGCATTTCGTTAACCATCTTAAGAAACAAAATCCACTTTAAAAAAAAAAATATATATTTTCTTCTTTCCCTTTTTACGATTTACGTAAAAATTCAATTATTTTCAGAATGTAAATTTTTTTAATAATGTAGTTCAAATCTCCCTTTCTTAATATGATTTTAAATTAAATATTTTCTCTTTAAGTAAACAATATTTAATAAATATTCTATAAATTTATGTATTTTTAACGACTTTACGCCCATGACACTTATTGTTAATTTAATGTATATAATTTAACGTTTATGTTTATATGGTGTGTGTTATGCTCAGAAAGAAATGGAATTAAGTAAATAGTAAATAAATATTTCCATTTGGATTTGAAACTATTGAGAAAATATGTACATCGATGAGTTCGGATTCTTAGCTTGCCATAAATATTATGTCTACACAGTGTTTGTTATAAGGAGAAACAAAAGCACAATGACACACACGAATGCTGTATATTGTAATAAATGCACGTGGCACACGTGCCATTTCTGTAACAAATGTGCATTCAATTATTAATCATGCGGGCAACTCTTTAGATTCGCTATTCCATATTTAATTCATTGAATCAACGTTCTATATGTACAATAATTTTTAACTAGAACACATAATATCTCTCGTTTAAAAATCGGTTTTGTTTGGTTTGTTATTCTAGAGATTTATTATTGAAGCGGTCTTCTTAATTTTTTCTTTTTTTTTTTTTATTGTAGATTAAAGTCTTCTCTAACCAACCGAATCTACTTTTGTTGTGCATATAATATATGTATTAATATATCGAGGGAGCTCTGATGATTTTATGTATTTGAAAAGAAGGCCAACCGAAAAAGGGGTAGCTATGGTGTAAATAAATGTCAAACGATTTTATGACAGTTTTTATAGGCCACCAGATTGACGAGTTATTGATGTTTATGTTGGCTGTAAAATTAATATACAAAGTAAAGGCTATAAAATAAAACATATTGTTTTTATTTGTAGTGTTTATCGTGATGTATGGATATTTAATATGACTCTTTAAATACCTACACAAGTATTATTTGATAAAATATTAAAATATAATTATGGGAAAATGAGCATCTTTCATCTTTATTATAAATTAATGGCTGGAACAAGTATCAAGTCACGAATTATTTAGTAATATTTTTCAGGCTATAGCTTTACGACTTCGATATTTTCTTTCAATACTTGGTGTCACATGTAGTGCTCCAAGTGGTTAAATTGATTGAAACACTTATTTTAGTTATACCTTTAAACTGATTTATTAACTTTTATAATGATGATTGTAGCTAAACTCTTTCTTCAAGAGGACTCTACCACTCTACCAGAAACAGTCTTTTATTGGAGTAGGACTTGACTGGTTAGAATGAAGAAATGAATCAATATTTATACTAACTTAATTGGTAAAAATGCCACATATATATTAAATACAAATATTGTTTGAGAATATTGGTTTTGTATTATACAAAATATGCTTATTTTGAATTGCTTGCATATTTGCATAATGCATTTTTACATATTAACTGATTTTATTACCAAATATAGTAGCAAATATTCAAAAATATTTATATCCTAATATGTGAGACTAAAAAAAAAAGAAAAACTTAGTCTGCGACTCTATAGAATTTTTGACGAAATTCTCTACATTTTGTTCATACTTACATAATTTTTGAATAACATGTAGCCTTATGCGATCTTGTTAATTTTTTGTAATTAAGTATACAGTATTGATTTCACGATTTCTTCAAAACCTACAGCAACACGGTAAGCTCGAAATGAACGTCGTGTGAAGGGTTTAAAAATATCATGATTATTTGCCAAAATATCAAATATTTTTGATATACATATATAAAAAATATCTGATATTTTAGCACAAGCCTTTAAAAATATTAACTTTTATATTTGTCAATGTTTCTGAAACAAAAATCAGAAAAGTTATATTTTTTCAGGTTTTTTATGCTAAACTAGTAAGCCAAATAGAATTCATTCCATTAGTTTTTTAAAATCAAAAATTTGTAAGAAAAACAAAAATAAATAAATAAATCTACATTTTTTCTAAATTCTTTATATCAAACACCAAAATATTATTTTATATCCATTCCATTAATCCATATACCCTGTCCTGATGCTGCCTATAATCAAAATTTTTAAATTCTCAATTATTCTATAAATTGAAATATCATCACAGTGAGTGTATGATTACTGTTTTCCTTGAATTATCAAAAGCATTTATTCACTGAAATTCAATGAATCTTCATTGAAAATTAATTTTAAGTTCGATATATTCAGAACGGCTTCTACTCAAATTATGCATTAAATACAAGCAATAGTGGCTATGTAAGTTCTGATACAAAATATTATAATATACACGTACTCGTATATATTGCGATTTCAATCCTAAATAGATAATTCTATTTTCGTGGATGTGCGTGTACATGTTTCTGCATTTCCCATTCGTTAAAATTAGTTAATCATTTTTACCGCATTGTGCATTGTATATGTACAACACACCCCATCAATATTAATACTCAAATAGTAAATACTATTAGTCTAGATACAATTTATATTGATTAATGAATATGCCCATAAATCTATTAGTAAACTTTCTAGTGAAGAAAATATTTTAATATTAATAGAGGTAAATATAGTATATTGTATGGGAGATGTAATATAATTGAATATAAAAATATACGGATAGAAACTTAATAAACATTTTTTGGAATTATTTGTCAATTTTATTATAATTTGTTGCACATAGATTAGATCTACGCTGCTAATTTCACCATAATATAATTAATCTTTATTATTATTATTGTTCAAAGAATTTTTTTATTGATGTTGAATTCGCTTCAACCATTTAAAATTGAAAAATGCTGTTTTTCATTTGGATTCACAATAGCGCATTTACTGGATATTAGAATTGCTTTTGCGCGAAAAGAACTTTGCAAAGACAATTAAAAGAAAAAAGTTTTATGCTAATTTCAATCAACGCCTGTGCATATAAAATAATTTTATTTGATTTGATTATTTTTTTTTTTTTTATAAATTAATTTAAAGCAAATCTGTAAATCTGCCTAACACTTTATAGTGATTGTTTTAAGGACACTTTATTTTTAATTGAATTACTATATTAAAGTAAATAAATAAATAAATGAAGTGATTCGTTTAAAAGAATCTTCTCAATTCATTTTTTAAAGTTCTACTTTGGAATAATGCAAAAGACACATAATTCAAATGTCACCTAAAATTTATCTAGAAGACATAAAGGAATATGTGTGAAGATATTACTCTCCATTAATCTAACAATTTGTATAGTAATTTTAATGGTGCGCTATTAAAATTTTATGGATAACATTCACAAATCTATTTTGTGTTTCAATATACTTTATTTTTGATCAACGAAAATTACCATGAATAAACTGCATAATCGTTAGAGCTATTATGTAAGTCGTAAGATACATAATTATGCGCATAATTCAGTAATCTAATTTGTTGTTATTTTATTTTTATTTTAATGTTTTTGTGGATTTTATATAATTAACTACCAAAAAAAAAATTGATCGTACAAGCACTATAAAAAAGGTAACTTGTAGAGGTATGTGATTTGCACGTAATTATGCATCGTGTGTAATAGCTCGAATGAAGAGAATTCGTAAAATGCTCTAGAAGTAAATAAATATACGTTACACTGAATAATTTTCAAATTAAAAAAAAAATTGATATAAAGTTTTAAGAAAACATGTAAATATTAAGCAAAAGATACGATTCAGAAGCAGTACATAAAAGCATCGCCTATTTCATGATTAATAATAATGTAGAAAAACTTCAATTGAAAATATACAAATACTATTATCCGAAGATCAAATCATAGATTTTCTATCTTAAAATCATGGAATTTCGAAAAAGAAAATTTCCAATTTTCATTCAAATATTTTTGTTTTGAAACGAATTTTAAATCTGCTTTATTTATATATTTTTTTCTTTATTCTTTTTTTTTTTTATTTAAAAAATAAAATAAAATCTTTAAATCCCCTTTCTCATAGCATTACATATAAACATATAAGTTATAGTAGTATATTCTAATAATAAAAAATAAATAAAATAAAATATACGTACATTGGTTAGATAGGTGGTATGCTATTGAACAGGATTGCGTGAATAATGTACGAAACTTAAATAAATTTTTATTTTATAAGGTCATTATAAAAGCGAACAATTGCAAGCATTGAAAAGTAAAAAGGAAAAAAGAAAACCTTTCATCAAAATCCTTCTTTAAGAGCAAACGTACACATACCTTAACCAATAAACTAAGCCCTATGAACAAAACAAGAGGTAACAGCAACAACAAACATTTGTATTTGTATCCTCTTATTTTAGAAATGCTGACTACATATACTTATACACATAATACACAATTGTAAATGCGAATGGCAAAGCCTTTCGTTATATACATATAAATACATATATATACTTGTTTGTCAAGTGCGTGCAAATAAAACTAAACACAAGATTACCATTATCCAAAGCCCCTCGCCCCCCAAAAGAGAATTTATTGAATTTTTTCATTGTTTTCTTTCTTGCCATACATTTGGATATGTAAGTTTATAAACTTACTTACCACCTTATATGTTGATGGTCGGAAAAACTGACGCTGTTACTGTGCTGAGATCTGAAATCTATAGGGCTGTGTGTAAGTGTAAAAAATACAACAAGTGTTTAGGAGATATTTTATATTTGGAATAGTCTTGTTGAACTTGTAAGGGGAAAGAAATGTATTGAAGCAATTGGTATAAGTCTAAGTATACAACTAAATTTAATAAGATTATCATCTCCATATTATATTTATACAAAAATATAGAGAGAAATGATGTGGTGATGCACATATAGCTATAGACTTACGCTTATTATTTTTATTATTATTATAATACGTGTAGGAAGGAAGATACACACACTTTATGTATTAAAAGCAATATAAAATATTGCTTGCGGGCAAAAAAAAAAAATGAATTGTTGTTGTTGTTGTTTTTGTTGTATAAAAACCAACCTTTCTATTCAGTTTAAATGTATGATGCGTACACAACAAAATAATATAATAATGTTAAAACGCATTTTTATTGAAAAGGCATGGTTGAAAATATTTATAATATTATTCAGTCGTCTCTTACTTTAGCGAAATATAATTCAATTTTCGAAAAAGTGTAAAATGAAAAATAATATTGTATATATTGTAAACTTTATTTAAGGAATATGTTGATGGGGCGGTTTTGTGTTTTTGCTTATGGGTAAATATATTATCTACCTATTGTGATAGATACAAATATACAAAATAGCACAGCATATTCACTTAAATAATGCATTAAAATCTTTTTTTTATTATTATTATTGTTAGTTTTATTTGAGCAATGGCAATTTGTATTTTACATTTATTTTGATTCAATTTTATTCAATTATACATACTTGATATTATTATATTATATTGCCCTACTTCAACCGAAACGAGCCGCACATCAGTTTTCTGTGTGTTATAAATTTTATTAAAAAAAAAACAACATATATTTCTATAAATAGGTACCTACTGAGTATAACGTATTATTGGTATGTATGTAGCACTCACTGTACATCATAATAGAGGCAATGATTTTTTTTTTATCATGTAAATTTTCAATTAGACGATGTACTCGAGATTCGAGTGCACTAAAAATTCTATAGGGGTTGAAGCAATTTAATCTTCAAATAGATATATGTGTTAAATTTTACCTTTTCTATTAAAAATAAATAAATAAATTCATACATATTCATTCATTCATTCATATATATAATTTTCATGTAAGTATCAAAATTTATTTTTTTCTATCAAATGGTTCTTGTACCATTGAATGTAAATAGATTAATTTATAAATGTTGAAAGTAACGTTTGAGCTATGTTTCTAATTTTTAAAGGTATTTAGAAAATTGTTTAAATAGCAAATGTAATATTAAAAGCAGATTTACGAATTTTTCTAACCATTTAAATGCGTTTTTAATGAACAAGTATTAAGATCTCATTCATTCTAGTAGTCTGAACAAGATTTTAATATATTTTTATAATCATCGTACGTACAGTTTTTGTATTTCGATAACGTACATTTAAGCACAATACTTTCAACTTATTTTCGTGGCATTTAAGTATTATGTAATTATGTTGTTGCTGCTTGAAATCACGATAATGTATGCTTTTTATGGTAATTAATTATAATTTATGACAATTCAGTATTTAAATATGTTTGAGGGTTCACCATTTGGTATTTATCGCTTAAAAATGATATAATCTTGCTTAATATTACAAAATGATTAAATAAAATACACAGTAAACATTATTTGTTTTAAATAATAATGTGTATTTATTGACGTCGATATATTTAGATTTGAATGTAATTATTGAGTACTTCGATCTTCCAAAATATAAATAAAACAAATATTTTCTAATATTTTAGCATCATCAGGGAAATAATAATTTTATTCACCAAAAATGAACATGTAAAACCCCAACATCAATGATCATACAAATGGAAAAAATATTTAAATAAAAATGATAACTTACAACAAATTAAAAATTATTGCAATATTATTATCAAATTATCAATAATTACATTCAAATCTAAATAATAATTGAAGAATATCTGAAGAAGATTATATTGGTACTATTAGATTCTGTATTCGGCATTTAGATCGTAACTATAAAAATATAATAAATTGTCGAGTGTGCTTATGAAAATTAGAATAATTATTTATAGAAATTAAGATTTTTGGTTTTTAACGAATTAATAAGATCCTCTTTTTATAATTTAACATTACCCGATCACAATGCAAATGCAAAATATAAAAGAAAAATAAGGGTAAAAAAAGAAATATTAAGTATTTTTGCATTTATACGTAACGATATTCATTTTATTTTTTAAATTGAGTTCAATATCATTAGATGTATTTTAGGGTGAGAAAAATCTAATATAACGCTTTGAATATGAAATAAATTACAATGCATTAAGTAGTCGTTGTATCCAAGGAAAAAAAAAACTACATCTATGCTCTTATAATTTAATTTTATATTGAGTGCATTGTATTTTTATTGTTATATTTATGTTTGAGTATATAAAGAAGGAGAAAATATATACAATATATGTATTATGTATATGGGATATTTCACTAAAGAAAAGCATATCTAAAAATTATATAGCGAAAGATATATTTAAATAGTGTAAAACATAAATCACCATTTTGGCTATATACATTATACAAACAATAGATATACCAATTTTCAAACGAATCTTTAAGCAGAAAAAAACAAATCTTATTAATCACTTTCAATTCAATTCAGTGTTTCGTTTCATACAAAATAATTCAGAAATAAGTATTCACTATAAAAACGGAAATGATGTAACTAGCAAAACAAAACACATTCAGGAAAATAATATATCAACAAATTAAAGGAAAAAGCATAAGTTTTCAATTTCAATTTCATTTGCCCCCTAAAACCTAAACACTAAGATAATACTTTCGAAATTGAATTTATGTGTTTTTTGCTTTTGTATTTTTTGTTAAACACAATTTCTATTGCGGAGAAATGTAGGTACTTAGATGTTTTTGTTTATTAATCGTATTGTGTGGTAGAATGGTAGAGGGGAACAGATAAAGGGAATGTATTATAAGTTTATTCAATTTAATTGAAACAATACTTATTAAGAAATTTCTGATGTTAAATGAAAAAAAAAAAAAAAAAGAAATAAGAAATAACGAAAAGTTTCTCGTATAAACAATAGAAAGTAGATCCATTAAGTGTATTTTCTATTTAAGAAATATTCAATTTGAAGAAAATTTTAAATAACAATTGAAAATTAAATATCGCACCTAAACACACAATGTATAGTCATTTAATTTTCACTTATTGTGTACATAGTACATGTGTACACACAAGAAGAAGTAAACGAAAACTCTTTTTTTAAGCTTCCCATTCAGCTTCTCAGAATATTATTTTATTTTATTTCATTTCTTTCTTTCTTTTTTTTTTTCTGAAAAGAACACTAAGTTTAGGTCGGAATTATAATATTGTTGTAGGTTGAAAATTGGTGTAGGGATTTTTGTTGAATAAAAGATTATTTATGAATTTCTAAAGCCAAATAAAAATATTTCCACAAGTAAAATATAAGTAGGTATTTTTTTTATAATACTTTGCTTTCCTCCAAAAAAAAAAAAGAAGAAAAAATAAAGATTTTTGAATTGTATTTTATATAATGTCTGCCTATATGAAATAGAAGGTAGATGCTGTATTATAAGAGCATAATCATATGCTGCCATTTATTGTAGGTATACATGTTGAGGTACATATTTTCACAGGGATCTGAGTTCATAATATAGATTGTATTGGGTCTGAAGGATAGAAGTGTATGATTTTTTTTTTTTATGTATATTTCAAAAATAAATAAATATATTCGTATAGGGTTTTCACATTTTGTTTAACATTCCCATTTCAATGTATTACATGATATATTTATTCATCGACTCGACTCGACTACAGTCGAAGGGTATAATAGAATATTACATAATAACAGTGAGGAGTATATTGAATAAACTTAATATGTATATTGTTTGCTATAGTGAAAATTTGAAATCGTATGGAACAAATTAAAATTTTTCAAATTAAAATGTTTTTATGGTTTTAAAAAGAAATGTGCATAACAGATACCCCCGTGGTTTAATTTCTTGTTAGAGTGAAAATACCATTTTGGTGGTTATTAAATAATGCTGTTATTAAAAAAAAAAACAATTATTTATGCTAGTTTCAAAGTTCCACATTTAAGTAATGGCTTTAAAAGAGTTTCACGTGTACCAATTTATTTTGTAGTTTTTATTTCTTTATCAGAGTAATAAGAATGGTTAATATTATTATATAAACTCTATAATTATAGTAATATGAGAAGTATAATCTATACTTACAATGCAATCTTAATAACATCTATAATCTTTAACATTGTAAATAAAAGAAAATAACTTACTATTTCTGTTTTGTAGATCTTTTACTTTTTCTAATAAACTACAGTTTCTAATAATTTGATGGTGATTCTTTCACTTTTTTAAATTATTATTTTCTTTCAATGTTCAATCTTAAATAATATGCGAATCAACCAAATTGAAGTTTTCCACCAGGATTATTTCTCATAAATCTATGTAACAAAAAAAAAAAAAAAATTTAATTGCATTGCGAATTTATAGATTTTACATAGCAGGAAGTTAAAATGCTAAACTTCCTCTAATATATATTTATGCAAACGAAATAAAACCCAAACACATAAAATTAAACTGTTTCCTATTTTTTGTACATAAAATAGAGAAGCCAAGTTATATATATTATGTAGTATATATACGAATCTCAAATGTATCTACCAATGCCAACGTCATATAGATATTTTAAGTAATGTATATCATTTTCATTTTCACTTCAATCACTTTGACATAAAAATCGGCACAAAATGGTTTTTTCCTCTCCATTTCCCATTTGTTATATATTAGCTTTATTGCTATTGAAATTTCTTCTGGTATTTTTCCTTTTCTGATTTTTCTACTTGTTTTTTCTTTATTTTTTTTTTCGTCTATCGTCTCTATTTTAAATGAAAATTCGATAAAAAGAAAATAAGAAGAAGGAGACTTATACCTAAATTACTATTACCGAAAGAAAACCAATCTATATATATATTTTTTTTGGTACGTTTTGGATATTATACTGAGTTTTATGTCTGATGGGCTTTAGATAACTTAAAATTGTGTTAAACCAGTTTCTTCTTCTTTTTTTTTTTTTTTGACTTCTATATTATGAGGTGTATGTATTTTCTACTTTCTGGCATTATAGAACATCCGTATTCCACTCGAAATAAAATTGGGTCAGATCATTGATATGCATTGTTTTCCATAAATGTACTTCTTTTCACCAATGTGGACTGTCCGTTTATATATGTGGTTTCTGTATTTTGTGAATTTAATAACTCAGTTTGAAAAAGAACCATAATTGATTATATTGATAAATATTTATCAAATGTTGATAAATATATTATTTGATATATCTCATTGTATAAAAGAAAAACATAAAAACATATAAAATATTTGTTCACATGTAAAAATGTATAATAAAATGTCATTTTAAATTCACTTTGTTATGAACACACTCATTATACAAGCATGACAAAATACAACTTAAACAAAGATTGTTATCCCCACATTTGTGCAGAAAGACAGTTTTTATCTGTAATAAACATACTAAAGAGATGAAACGATGTAAAATAAAAAAGCTTTAATCCATGACATATATATATATATATTTATATTTTAATGTTTTTCTAAGTTGTTGGTGTTAAAGTTGTTACTCTGTATTCAAATATACAATAACACTTTTTTTTAATGCTAGTATTTTGCTTGCTTTTCCTATTCAATTCAACTTGTATACAAGAAAGTATGGTATGTGATTTGCTCGTGTAACTCTATTAACTAACTAACTAAATATACAACAATGCACAAGATACTTTTAAACTATAGATTTTATATGTATCAGTATCAGTACCAGTACATTATATATATTTATAATATATATATATATATATATATATATATATAGCACTTACTGTACTCAAAGCATTTGTATTTTTACTTAA
>JAABKK020042842.1:0-12960 GCA_011634745.2 Catotricha subobsoleta | reverse complement strand
TTTCGAAACGGTTTCGAAACGGTTTCAAAAAAGGTTTCGAAACGGTTTCAGAAACCGTTTCTGAAACGGTTTCAAAAAATTTTGGACCACCCTAATATATATATATGTGTATACATAAAATAAATATCAACTCACTGTTTTGTGGTACAAAAATCTACAATATTTATAAATGAAAAGAACCTGCCCTCATTTTAACACAAAAATCAATAAAAAATTTACTTTATGCTAAAAAGCTTTTTCGAATCCTTCTTAAAATAAACATAAAAATTACTGCATCACTCAAACAAATGAAAAATACAAATCATACAAAATAAAAATGTAAATTTATGAATTGAACTAAATAAGTGGATGTGCCATGGTATAAATTCAAACTCATATAATTCAGAGTTCAGTTTGATTTTGTTTATAGAATACCAGATTTATATTTAAAAACGAATAAATAAACATATTTATTTATTTGTTTTTTTTTGATTTTTTGAGTCAAGGATTCTTCATCTACTCGTAAATGTGTTCATTGAAAATAAAAGTTTCATATCAGCTTTAAAATTCAACTTAATAAGTAATATGCGATAAAAAAAATCCATTCTGTCAAAATTAACTAGAATCAAATTTATGTCTTCGATTGTTTGGCCATTTAAATATAATTCTAGAAATATCTGTTGCATTTTGTTGGTATATGGCCAAAAAAAAAAAAAACTATTTCTTATATTTTATTTATTGAATGTTTTTAACATGGCAATTTTAATGTTACTTCCATTCCAGTCTAGAGAGAAATACTTGTATTCATAACCTTTTCAACTCAAACAATATGATGATATTATCAAATATTTGATCATCCTACAATTTTTCTTTTATAATCCATTCAAGTACTTTTCATACGTTCATCTTAAAACTAATATATATATGTACTTACAAGTATAGATTTCCATCAGATATTGAGAAGTAGCATACATTTAGATTTCGGCACTGACTCAATTTTTTGTTCAAATTAATTTACGTCTCTAAATTTAACACATTGAATAATTGCATACTTACTAAAATTCGAAAAAATTCACGATAAGACTTCAAATTCTTTTTTTGAACGTCATTTGAATTTTTTTTAATGTTTCATAAATGAAACGACTAGTACTTGGAAGTGAGAATAGATTAGGTAATACTTTAATGCACTCACTTTCTATATACGTAAATCCTCAATATGAGTATAAAATAATTTTAAATGTTCATAGTTATAAGTTATAACTGTTACACATACAAAACAAAACAAAAAAACGTAGAATCAGTTTCCCTAAACAATATTTCCGTCAGTGTCGTTCTCGTTATTAGTTATATACAAATTTATAAACAAGGGCAACAAAAAAGCAAAAAAAAAAAAAAAATGTATATATATATAAATAAATAAATAAATAAAGAAAAAAAACTACGGTTCTATACACATTCAACAAAAACCGACCACCATACCACCCACAAAGTGAATCTTTTATCTTGCAAAATGGATCTATAAATTTTATATTGTTACAAAGTCGTAATAAATCTATGTATGTTGTTTTTTATTACCTTCAAACGACTTCATGCTGTTATACAAAACAACGAATTTTCTACGTTACAAAATAATATAGCCTATATATTATATGGCATCAACAACAGTGTGCCCAGACCGTGTTGGTCAGAACAAGAGGAAGAGAGAGATTATCGATTTTGTTCTCGAAAAGTCGCACGAAATTTTCATGACAATGACGGTTTACAAGAAACATACAATTTTTTTTTTTTTTCAGAACATGTATGTTGGCTTGGTACGCAATTATATATATACGCACACATACATTGCCAGTGTAGTACTTCGAACCCATGGTTTTATAGAATACATCACACCGTCACAAAATTTTATTCACTTACTGTAGGTACTTACATTGGTTTCTGTATTATTATTATTATTATCATTTTTTTTTTGTTTCACAAAAATTTAATCGCAAATAAAACATAAATGCGTATTCGTGCTAGTACGTGCTAAAACTCAATGACACTTGTATGAACCATAGGGGATTGAATTCAATTGTGTTGATTTCATGCATATAGCTCACAGTTAGAGTATAAGTTAGAATTAACGTTTTATTTCTTACAGAATATTTTATTATTTTATTAATACATATTTACATATATACATAATATAATAAATTTAAATACAACTTGAATAAAATGCGATACCATAAAAAAAATAAAAAATAAATTTTCCGTTTTTAATACCTCTAATTATCTCATAAAATATTTGATTTGTCTAACGAGGATTGAGATAAGTAATTACTTATTACTTACATATATTTATGAAAAAAGAAAAAAAAAACAAACTGCTTTTTATTTGTTTTATGAAATCACCAACAACCCTATTATATTTCATGTTGAATAGCCTTTGATTATTCTGTCAATTAACCAAATAATTTGTCGCATTTACATAGCAAATTCCCATATGTGCCATTGCATATTAAAATGCTCCAAGAACAATTGTCTCTTTTTCCCTGTCTGTGCCATAGTTTAAGAACATTTCAGTGTATGGGTATTGTTTCATATATATATTATATATATTATATAAAATCCAATGTGCTTAATATTATGGCTAATGTACAGATGGATATGTAGGTTCTGGGTATATATTTTCATATCTATATATAATATATGTTATGTACGAGCTTATTTAAATCGGTGAATCACATTTAGAGGTATTTAGAGGCGTTTGGTGAATACAAATCAGTATGAAAACTATGAAAGAGTAGATCTTGCTAGCGCGATTTAAAAGCCTGGAAAATTAAATGCTTCTTTGATTTATGTACTGTACTGTACTGTTTGGTCCATGCTACCTATCTATGAAAATATTAACTAAACAGATAGACTTTTTTTTTATTTTTTTTGTATAGCATATATTAAATATATTTGCGTATACCAGAATTTAGGCGATACGGGTTCTAGATGTTTGCCATTTCGAAAAGGGCCTTTCATTTGTTTATATTATAGAAATTGTGTTTTATGATATAAGTGTATGTATGTTTCAATATATAGGGCACCTCAGATATCTATACACATAAACTGTTATAGGGCGGTTTCGGATTGCAAAATTGTAATAATGAATTTGTACATTTAGGTATATAGCGCACGGCGCTGAATATATAGATTTTGATTGAATTTATTTATTATAAAAGATACGGATAAGGGAGCGGAATTAATTTTGTTGCCAATGTTGAATTAACTCAAATTGTATACAAACACGCACCAAGTTAATGTTCGAATTACACCTAACTTGATGTTTTATATATATAATATGCTGAACGGAGAGGGTATTTACAATCTACCTTAGTATTTATAGATAACATTCGGTATTTTCCTAAATAGAGCATAACTATTTTATTTTAAAACTATAATTCATAGATAATTAAAAGAAATATTTTAATTAGTTTCAAAATTAGTTAAAAATAGTGGATAACACATAAAGTCTGCGAATATGACAAATATTAACGGACCGAACCAACCATTCTTATGAAATATGAAATTATAAATAACATATTATAAATATATATTTAAGAACTTAAACCAAAATGGTATACAATAAAACCGCATGAAATATTCTCTCATAATTGCTTTCATATAAAATGTTATTCTAAATATTTATAACCAGCTTAATAGGTGACAATTAACCGCCATTACTTAAATGTATTATTTATTATTTTTTTCTTTTTCTTTTTCTTATTTTTTTCTTTTCAGAAATCTAGCGTTTTAATTTAATAATAAATATATATATATATTTGTTAAGTTATTTAATGGTAGAGTGCATTAGAAGACTTCCGCGCGTATACCGAATACCGATCATTTCCATATTCATTCCACTTTATAATGCATAAGCTTTTTTGTATTTTATAAACTTTTTAAATTAATAATAAAACCCACTCGAAACTTTCGTACGAACTTATAATTATTCCAGAAGTATGTTCACCAATCGTATACTTTATGTCAAATTAATGAAAATAAAACCAAACTCTTTCAGAGTAATTTAGTACTTTTAAACTCTCTGCATACATGCAAATTATGGTTTGAATAATGTGTGGTCGTTTATTTTTCAATGGATCTACCCGATTCGTTTCGGTGCGGTTATTTCAATTTTATTTATTTATTAAAATTTGGAAGCTTCTTTATTTAGTTTTCCATATTATTCTAATACCAAAATAACCGAATGATAATTAGAAATATTTTTAATATTTCCTTTAATTATAGTATATAATTTAACTTAGTGCTGAAATGTTTAGCGCGATAACTTTTTAAAATGTATTACTGAAAGCAATTTATATATTATTATGTTTCTTTTTCTAAATATTAAGTTAAATGATAATATTAATATTTTGTTGTTGTTGTTGTTGTTATGCCATTACTTTTTTCTCTTAGTCTTATATTACTTTAGTCTCCACTTACATTAGACCCACTTTATCATGTTTAACACTATCTATTACAATTGACCCACAAAGTACAGATTTCTTTGTTATATATCAGTCAACAACCCGTCAATTTATCTTTTGTCTTAAATAGAGGTATATTGTTGTTAAGGTATATTAACCTTTTAGATAATACAGGCGTTCAATATTATAATTTTTTTTTTTTTTTTTTTTATCAAAATGTTTGTGTGCGGATTTATTTGTGTTACGGTTTTACGAGACGTTGTTACGATAATAATAATAATAATAATAATAATGATAATGATAATAATACATTTTCTGGGCGAGTCTTCCGCATCTAAAAACGACGTAAAACCAATAGCCTTAAAACAGCAAAACATATAGTCAGCATTTTTAGGATCATATGACACGCATTACTCTTTCTTTTATCCATCATATATATGTTTATTGTTGAATATATACGATGATATCATGTAATTTTTGTATAAACTAAAAATACATATATAAGATTTCTGTGAAAAAAATAAAAAAAATAAAATAAAACTGTATATCATTTAGAATATCATGTAACTGAAGGTAGATAATTCTAGGCGCAATACAATTTTCTAACATGTATAGATTGTATATTAAACATTTCAATATATATTATATGAATATGTATGTATATATAAATTGAATATATAGAGAATAGCGAGCCCCAGTATGAACGGATTATCTATCTCTTTATAGTTTTTCTTCTTTTTTTTTTACTCAGCATATATTTCATATTTATCTACCCCACTTTAGCCATTCGATTTTCTCGTTGGATTCATGTTGTATGAAAAGTGATTGATTGATTTGCTGCTTAGACACAAGCAACACCCAAAAGTGTTTACCTACAATATATTTTTCCATTTTTTTCTTTTTGTGGGATACCGTCGTTTGCTGACACTATATCTAACTGAACTACAATATCTAAACATATATAATAAATGACTATAATATCTACTGTGACTGTAGTCTCTTGTGTCTGATATTAGTATGATATTACTATACCTTTCTATATATAAACAAAAAAAAAAAAAAGAAAATCATATATAAGGTAAATATCAAATATGTAATTCAAAAGCCTTAGGCATAAAAGAGAAAATTTTATATCACTATTTTATGATATTTTATCATACAATGAAACTAACTATATAAAACAATAATAGACTTCATATCGATTTATATGTATAGGTAATATATATTTAGATATATATATATATAATATATAATATAGAATCGTATAAAGTATTATAAGATCGGTTATTTTGTCTTTTTGATATCGTTACGCTGTTTATCCTTATATCCATTTCTACTTTACAAAATCTAATGTTTAATAAATCTATGTTATTACTCCACCTACAAAATGGTGTTGTTTTTAAATTAAATTTTATGACCATAAACAATCTAACAATGAACTAAAAATAAGAAACATTCATTAAAAAATAAATCGACGTCATAAAAAATTATTACATAACACTTTAGAAGAAAATCAAACAACCCTTAAGACACGTACATAAAAATAAAAAAATATATATAGTATATAAAAAAAAAAATAACAAAATAAAAATATAAATAAATAAATTTATAGATTACCACCTTGTCGTTTTCTATATACACATATTTTAAATTCATAAATTCTACGTCGAAAACTTGCAAGGGGTGTGATATTCAGTGTAAGTTTAAGATACCACATATATACATAAATAGAAGCGCTCACTAGGCAGATAAATAGCTATTAAATTTTAGCTAATAGTTGTAGGTTAAATGAAGTTAGTTTTATGTATAAAGATTTATTTATATTATACAGGATAGAACGTGAATATGTATAATGGTAGTTATGTAGGTAACTGGGGTACATAATAATACATTTAACCATATATATATTTATAGTATATTTTCAACAATATTATAATATTATAATATTATAAAACTATCAAGAATTATCAAATACGTACCATGCATGCCGTTTCATTTATATATATACAATATAAAGACCAAACCATTCTTCCGCAAAGCTTATATAGTATAAGCAAAACACCCTCGTATGATGGTTTGGTTTTGTTGGTTTTCAAATTTGACTAAATATTGCTTCTATACACAATACCAGAAAGCATATTATTGTATATATATAATATAAATATAAATATAAATATAATACTGTGAAATGTGTATATCTAGTACCTACTTATTTGCATGGATTATTGATAAATGAAAATATACAATGGGTGAAATATTTCCTCCTCTTATAAATATGTTGAAGACGCAAAAATTTATTGCTAGAGACTTTTACTGGTGTGTATACTTTAGAGAGAAGCCTCTTTTGTTTATCTGTGTTTTCATATTATTGGTTCGTCTTTTTCTTTTCTTTTTTTCATCATTTTTGTTGCTTTTTTTTTTTTTGCTTTGCTTTTGTTCTTGTGTTTTGTTTTTATTTTTTTGGGATCGAAAAAAGAAATGTTTTTGCAATTGATTTGTTTTAAAATTTAAATTTTATAATACTTTTTTATTAGACCGGTTTTATTATATTTTGTGATGTTAGCGTATTTTTTTTATGTATGTGAGAATATCGGAAGCATATATCAGAAATGTGAATTATTTGTGAAAATAATACATAATGTACACAAAAAGAGAATCGACATTAATTTTTTATTTTGTTTGTTTTTTTCTGTTTTCAAATCATAAGCATAATCGTTCTTGTTTTTTTTTCTTTTCCCTTTTTGATTAAATGTCTATGCAAAAAAAAAAAAACAGTAAATGAACGTTTCTATAATCTACAACTTATTATTAGACAATTTATTTTGTTTATTTTGCAATCATCAAATAAGAATTTATAATAATTGAAAAGTTGTATTTTTAAAAGAATCCAGAACACCCGATATACAAATTATATACATACACACGTGTGTGTAATACAATTTCTATTGGTTTCGTTATTCGTTCAGAAAACAATAAATTACCCTTTATATAAATAAAGCAGCAAACAACCTTTACCAAAATAATAAAAAAAAAATAATAATAATAATAATAATAATAGCTTCCTTCCATATAACAATATAAAATATTATATATAAATTATACAAAGTCATTAACCCATTGTTCTCTTAAAAGCAAAAGCTTCTCATCTAAAAATATTTGGTGGAAAATATATATATGCATACATTTTTTCTGTTCTACTTCTTCACCATTATATTTTGATATAAAATATAAAATAATAATAATGTGACGGCCTTATTTATAATAAAAAAAAAAAAAAAAAAAAACGCAACGACAGCAACAACAACAACAGAAACATCAACCACAAAACTTATCCATCAGAAAATGAATTTTCTCTTTAATTATTATTTCTTTATAATGTAGATCTTTATAACGATGTGTAAGGTATTATCATTTATATTGAATGTCTAAGTAGATATATATTTATGTAGGTATTTTATTATTTTGGCGTATATATAAATTTACTTTGGTTTATACAACCATTAACACACTACTATGTTTCATATTTCTTTATATATACATTTTCTTCGTTTTCTCTTCTTTTTTTCTTGTTTTTTTTTTTATTTTTTTTTTGTGGGAAACTTTGAATTGTGCGTGTAATCATAATATTTTTGTTGCAAACAATAAAATAATAATAATAATAATAATAATAATAATAATAATAAAGTGAAAAGACAGACGCGTTTGTAAAATACTAGCGGCACTATCCCCACTTCCACCCTCAATATAACATTAATAAGATATGTTTCAACGTGTATATTATGATGAGCACGAGGATAATTAAATTACACAATAAACAACATATATATATACTCAATTCATGTCAAATAGATGGAAGATATTTCATTTCATCCATGAGATTGCTTTTCTCATTACATTAACGGATTAACTTGAACGTAACAATTCTATATGTATTATTTATAAAATATTTCTGTCATATTCTGATTAATAATTTTCCTACAAATATATTTTATATGATTTTATTAAGATTTTTATTTGTTCGTGTTTGTTTGATTTCTTTCTTTTTCCGTTTTATTTTTTGTTTTGTTTTTTTTTCACACTGCGAATTATCTGAAATTCAGAATATCCATCCATTGTATAATAGTTTTCCTTTTAAATCTATTTACAATACGCTTAGAAAACTTTCCACATTTTCATCATTTAAATTTTATTATTTTATTTTGTTTAGTATAAATATTTTACTGTTGCAGAAAGAAAAACATAAAAAAAAATAAAAAGAATGAATATAAAAGATGTTTATTGTGAAACAGTGACCGTCAGTGACTGTAGATGCAATATTGCAAAAATAAATTCAATATAAATAAATAACATTTTTAAATCAATTGTAAAATTGATTTGAATGGTTTAATTTCTAAAATTGTTTTAAACAGTTGTATAATAACAACCAAATGTTATTTATTGTTATTTTGATTAAATATATGGTCGGATCGTATATTGTACCTATATTTATTTAAATTGAGAAAAAAAATGTAATTGCAATTATAATTAAATAAATATATTTCTCTATCACCTTTTAAGCAATTTAACGTGGCTTCACAAAAGAAAAAAAAAAGAAATGGTTTAGAAGAATGAAAAGTAACAACAACCATATAAAAGAAAAGAAAAGAAAAACCTGAAATTATGCATAAGCAGCAATAATAGAGTATTTTTATATATGATTCCTGTTATTTTGAATTTTTTTTTCTTTACAAATATACAAGATTAGCTATTTAAAAAAAAAAAAAAATTATTATAATAATGATAACAATAAAGAAGAAGAAAAAAAAAATAGAATATTTTTACCAATGAACTTTTATGCCTGTTCTTATAAATTTGATTTTGTCGCTCCCCCATTTTTACGATTTTTATGTTTTATATAATGAGATATATTATTGGGATTGAATTTAAATTTTATTTCTTTCTCTTCGAAAGTAGAAATTTTATTCTATATTCTTGAACCATTTTATATACTGCATTTGCATACACATATACCCCCAATATTAAATTTATTTTTCCTCTTTTATACACATCTATCTTTTCTATACATTACATTTACAGTTACGTTTATCTAAAATGGTTATATGTAGTTAGTTTTTCTATATATTTTCTATAATATTTTTTTTTTTTTTTTGATATAGAATGAAATGGATAGATGTACCAATAAGTATTATTTGTGCGGTAATATTATATATTTTATATATTTTATATATACATATATTGATGCATATCCTTCTAGTTATATTGATATTATACGTACATATATTTGTTATATATGCCATATAGAATTATAGATATATTTTCTATGTATAACCTTTGCATATTGACTTAGAAATTGTACATTGCCTTCTTTACTTTTATATATATATATATATATATATATATATTATTTTCTATACATGCATATAATTCATATAATATATATATGTTTTATAGATATTTATTACTGGGGTATTGCTGTAATTCCTTATGGTATCGTGTATCGTCTAGAAATTTTATACAGGTGGATATGGAATGTGTATGGTGCCATATATACATTTCATAATATAAATACACATTTTTACAATTCGACATTTGAAGAAAAAGAAGGAATATATATATATATTAGGGTGACCCAAAATATTAAAGTGTCTTGGATTTCTTAGCCTAACATATATATGATAGGATTTGGTGCCAATAAGAACTGTGCAAAATTTCAGCTCGATCGGTTAACTTTAAAAGGTCGCTCAAAGTGCCTAAAGTGTAAATTTTGAAAAAGAGAAAAAAAACCAAAGGGGGGACCCTTATGTTTTTTTTTTTTTTTTTTTTTCTGAATGATGCTTAAATGCTTAGAATGTTGTGAAAAATAAGAATCTGTAATAAAAAATAAAAAAAAAAATTTTTTTGTATGAAAAAAAATTATATGAAATTTTAGTGCAGGCCATCACTAAAATGGCTATATCTCGGCGAATTGTTGAGTAAATTAAAATAACAGTATACTGTTAGAAAGCCTATTAAATTCTCTACTATATCTAATTTAAATTATATTTTTAGAATATATCACTTCGAACAAAAAAAATGGTGTCAATTGAAAATTTGACAAAATTGGACAAAAAAATCAACTTTAAAACATCATAACTTAAAAATAAATTATACTACAGCATATAACGACCTATCGTTGTATAGTTTAATTTAATACCTTTTTATTACACATAGGCAGTTATTTGATTTTAATACGTCTATGAGGCGTTATTGAGGATATAAGGAAAGTATGTCAAATTTCATCAATTTTCGCCAACACAAAAACTTTTAACGACTTTCGGCACTATAAGGAATTATTTTAGAACCATAGTTTGTACTAATAAAATACTCGTAAAGAATGTAAAAACGATATCCAGATATGGCCCATTAAGAAATCGAAAAAAAAAAGTTTGGCTGGTCGGTCTAATATGAGTGCACAGATAAGCATTATTGGAAGAAAACAAAAATTAATTTATTCGAAATTATTATCTTTTTATTTTTTAAATTTCAATTAAATTACTCGTTTAAAACACACACGCCATATTATTCTGGCTAGCCCGACAATAGATCATAGTACAAATGAATATTGAATGTGCTACCAGTGCTACTCTCGTCCAAAACGTATATAATTCTGCCGTATTTTTTGTTCTCCATGGAATATACTCGATCATTATATCAATTGGTAACAACAAAAAACTAATGACAACATCTAGAAATGTTTCTGGAAATCTTTTCTATAAATATATCAAAAATAAAGTAAAGTTTTATTAGTTTGATATGATCACTAAAATGATTAGAAAATTTTCAGTATGTACCTCAAGAACATCCGAAATATAAAAACATGCATTCAATATATTGAAAATATGAATGGCAATAAGAAATCTATTACTAATTGGTTTCTCAATTAATTGAAATATTTTATTAAAACGTCTATTCGTTTTGTCCAGTGGTCTTGACATATGTTCAAATAATTTCATCAAATCGTAGATCTGTAAATGGAATTATAGAAAAATTAAGTTAATTAATTGTTTCTTTAATAGGCGCGTTGTTCGGATAATCTAAGAATAAGTTTGGATAACTTTCGGTAAGTTGGAAATGTTATTACTTTGGGTATAATTAAATATGTTATCTTTCTCATCGAACGTGATTACTTTAAATAATCCAAAATTAACCAAAAACTAAAAACAAAATCAACGACTTAATCCAAATATTTGAATTTAAATTGGTTCGAGGTTGAAATCTATCAAAATGAATCTCGGGTTAATTAATTGAATACGACCTAATAAAATAAAATAAATGTTAAGAAACTTACAATTATACCACCATAATGTATCAATAAGAAGAATCTGTAATATTGGTAGATTGGACCTCTACACATTTTTTCCAACATCGAGTGTGGTTTCCAGAGACTTAATAATCGTTTAAATGGTGAACATTGTGCCAAAGCACAATCAGCTGCAGTAAAATTTCTATCCATTATTCACTTCGAAATAGTTTTACAAAAGTAAGAAATATAATTTTAATTTTTAAAATGTTGTGCTGCTAAAATTGATCAACTAACCAATAGAAGTTTTGTTTAGATAATGATCTTAAGAAGTTCAGTTCTCTCATTTTTTTTTTTGCCTAAAAACGATATAGGTTACTACGTTTGGTTATATTTATAATATATTATTTTGAATACATAGCAACCAGTTTTGCGTATAAATATGTATATGAACTTTTTTCAAAGGGCATTGTAGTAAATGTTGGGCACATATAGAAGTCAATGTCAACGTTGATTTATACGAATTTGAATTATTTTCATAATCGTGCGTATGTGGATATAAAGCCTCATCTAATTGCTCTGTTAGCATCAGGAATATAATAAAATATATTATTCTAAATCTAAGAATAATGAGAAATTTTACAATAATTAACCGGACCCGATTAAATTCATTTGGTGCCAAATGAATTTCAGTTTGAATCTATTTTAAGATGACCCTGTTACATATTTACATGCTATACTCTTTATTCAAGATATTTCATAAAATACTGGTTGAATCCTTTTTCTGCACAAAGTATTGTTACCCTTGGCTGGACTAACATTTTTGCTAAAGAAAATTTTAATAGTTATCGCTTAGTTTATGAGATATTTCTGTTGTAAGGCTTAAACTGAGAATATTTTATAAACCACTACAACTATGGATATATTGGTGGTATTTACTCAAGTTCTCTATTAGCAGCTGGATATTCAAATGAACTCAACATTATGAATGGTGCCATGCCCTGCTGGCTATCATGGTATGCAAGTTTATGATGAATTTGATTATTGTTATGTAGGGGTACCAAAAAGTAATGACAGCGGGGCCTGAAGTAGAGCCCTGCACGGGCGGCCCGAACCCGTTGCCGGTTGCCGCCCGAAACCCGCCCGGCCCCTACGGGCTCGGGCCGGGTATGGGCTTGAAAAAAAAAATCGGGTCGGGTCGGGTTTGGGCGGGTTTGGGTACCCGTGAAAATCAAAAATTATCTAAAA
>JAABKK020042820.1:0-12961 GCA_011634745.2 Catotricha subobsoleta | reverse complement strand
AGGCTTCAACCGCGAAATGACCTATGTAAGAAATCGCGCCGCATAGCGAATTCGCGTATGTATGTTTTACCCTTTATACTATTTTGTTGTATACAATGCATTATGACATCAAAATATCATCGTTATCTCAATGATTAAAAAAATGCAGATAGGGAGGATATTTTTATTTAACTTCTTTTAATTATTGCATTTATGCTAAATTGGAAATTTTAATTCTTACACCCCATTTTCATTACGATAGTTAGTAACCATTGAAAATTAACTAGAGTAATTTTTAGTCGATTAGTTACAATAACCGATCGTAGTCGTTAGCTAAGACGCTGTTCAAGTTCAGTTACCGAGCGATAACCTAATCGCATGACCTAATCGAGTACCAAACTAACCGACTAGTAACCCACCAAAAATGTGAACGCATTTCGGCTAGTTATGTCATTGGTATAAATGGTCAAAATGAGAAATATGGCTTATTGAAAGAGCTTTGAATAAAATAAAAATGTTTTTAAAAAATAAAAACTTAGGTATAATATATTAATAATAGGTAACTAAACATTTGCAGAAAATCGAAAAAAAAATTTCGGATTACCGATCCATTTATAGTCATGTGTGAACGCTGAGATAGGTTACTGAACCGACGTAATTAGAAGGTAGTTAAGACCAAGTGCTACGGTCGTAATTTTATGATAGTTAGAAGTTACTATAGTTAATTTTTTCTAGTGCCCGTATGCTTACAAAGGTAATCGTAATGAAAATGGGGTGTTAGAAGTCAAAAAATTTAACATAAATTCTGAGGACATCAAAAAACAATTACCGTCTGTAATTTATCCATACATTTTGAATTAGTTATTTTGAGACACCGACTACAATGTATATATATATGTATATTAAATTTTACTGAAAAAGTTTCTAATTCTGTTAATTATAAAAATAAACTTAAAAAACAAAAAAATAATTTATCACGTGAACTCAATTCCAATATTAATGTTTTTATATTTTCAAATTTATTTCAGATAGAAGACGCCAGACTGGTCTTACTTTTACTAAAAATATCAACGCTCATAACACCATTTAATGAACTGGCAGCTAAATTGATTAAACACGCATAACGACGAATAAAAAAGATAAAAAAAAAAAAAAAGAAGAAGAATTTGTGATATTTACAACTCTCGCCCTCCAATAAATCAATCTTAATAAATAATTGATACTTAATAAATAAAGAACAATACCATTAAAAAAAATGTGTAATAATTGTTAGTGAAATAAAAAAAATTAAATAACATTTTTAAAATTAAAAGAAAAACTAAACGAAATTAATATCAAATCTAATTAATATAAAAGAAATCTAAAAAAACAAAAACCAAAACATAAAAAAAATGTTAATGCCTGGAGCACCTGACACAGACGCAGCATTAGCTGCGTTAGCAAATTCACAAGCGGCTGCCGCTGCATTAGCATCAGCACCTGGTACAGCTGGTATTGTATCTCCTACAACCCCTTCGGGCGTAGCTTCTGTTCAACAAAAAGACACAACATGGACAAAATTATTTGTAGGCGGTCTACCATATCACACAACTGATAAAAGTCTTAGGGAACATTTTTCAATTTATGGTGATATTGAAGAGGCTGTGGTCATTACAGATCGGCAAACAAATAAAAGTCGAGGCTATGGTTTTGTAAGTATTGATTTTCATTTTATTACTTTTTGATAAAATCTTTAAAATATTTGCCGAAATAGAATTGAATTGGAAAATTTACGTGTCATAATTTAATAAATGAAAAACATTTTAATTTATTGTCGATCGAAGATATTGTTCAGAATATTCATGTTAATGCAATAATTAAAAAAATGTTTCAATTTTCAGCGAAAAACAAGAAAATACTAACTACGAACATTGGAAATAAAAATATTTCTTATAACTTAAATTATTACATATAAAAACATTTATTCGGAACCAATTCATAGATTTTGAATGTGTGAAGTAAAAACTGCATACATAATCATAATAAATCTGTTCATTTCATCTTAAATGTTTTACTAATTTTTAAGCAACAACGATAATATAAAATTTTATGGTTTTTCAAATTGATTTCACATAATTTATTATCTTTTCATCCATTTCCATGTGTATTTGTTTATATTGCTTTAAAATAATAAATTTTTTGATGGATTAAATGATTTAAATGTTGCCCTGACCTGCACCATGTTAATTATATGACACGTTCATATGTTGATGGATGTTGATGTTGGATATTTGATCATAATATTTACATTTTATATATTTATTTCTGTGTGTACGTACAGCTTAGACTACTTGTTTTATAGACACAATTGGAACGACCAGCACACATTCAGCTCTAACTTTAACCTAGATTTGTTTCGTTTTGTGTTTTTTTTTTTTGCTAAATTTTAATTTAAACAAACAATGTGTAACATATGTGGATATGATTACTTTGTCGACTTTAGATTTTCTCTCAATCGATGGTATGTACATCGTTTTTATTTTAGATAAATAAACAAAAGTCATACCAACTCATTTATATGTCATTTTAGTTGGTGGAATTATAATTTACTTGTTCAAATTGACTCCAATTGAAAATCGGTAATTTTCAATTTATAAGTGTTAGATTTATCATAAAGAGCAAGTAGTTAGTGTAGTTACTCTTTAGTTTGAAATTTGAATTCTGATCATCCATCTTTTATCATATCTGTCAGTATCAAGTGTATAGATAAATAACAATTCAATAGAATATGCATAATATTGAGAATATTAATAAGGATAAATTTAAACATTTGAAAATTAATTTTAAAAATTTGCGGAATTACTGTTTTTTTTTTTTACACAAAATGAATAAATCTTTCGATTTTTATTTCAGGTAATAATGGGTGACCGAGCAAGTGCAGAGCGTGCATGCAAAGATCCAAATCCAATAATTGATGGACGTAAAGCAAATGTTAATTTAGCAATTTTAGGGGCAAAGCCACGTGGCAATTTGACACCTGGTAAGATTTAATTTGAAAATTTAAAATAAATTTAATAAATAGCCACTTTCATTTCTTTACTTTTAATTTTATCCATTCAAAATAATAAATTTATCGGTTGGAGAAAAGTTCACACATGAAACTTTAATACAAAATGCTATAAGTAAAAATATTTTTACGCGAAAGATGTTGTGATATGTCTGACAAAGAATTAAGAGACACATTTTTTTTTCCTCGCAACAATTCTATATTTAAAACTCATGTGGTGGGGTCATTAAAACCCCAGCAACGTAAACGAACCAACTAGATTTTTATTTTTCTTCTTTTTTTTTTTTCATTTCCCTTCTACTGATGCGCACACGCTTTTTTACCTACAACATCATCATGCATGTTGGTTGGTTGCATCGCGTTGACAAAAATAAAATATTATAAAAGAAAAGAAAACAAGACTACGAAAAAAAATAAATAAGAAAAAGGAAAAATGAAAATTAAAATAGAAACCATAACTTATAATGATCACATCAGCCATCACTTCATTATGATTAAAAAAGAATTAAAAAATAAACTATATTTTGTACCTACGCAGTAACGCACACATGCGTGGCCCACATGTAATATCATATTTAAAAGGGAAAAAAAATGATGGGAAGCAGTATTAGTATTTAGTTATTAGTTACGTGGATCGTTCATGTTGCACAATTATATGCTATTAAATTTATTTTCAGATTGCCGTTTGGTCTGAATTTTGGATTATATTTTCAGTTAGTTTAGAACCCCGGATTTTCAGTTAGTTGTTAGTACCTCGGACAGCGAACCGTATTTGCATGTATTTATTTGTCCCTAAAATTTGAAATGTTATCATATGAGATTAAAACGATTTGAATAATTATTATCTTAGAGTGTGAGTAAGCTTTGATTGATAAATACTATTTGCTGCTCTCTATAAGATCGATTTAGGGTAAATTAATTTCGATGAATGGCATGGCTCAACCGCTGGTTGCTGTAAGGTACTTAGCGGTCTTAGCCATCCTTTTTTTTATATAAAATATCTATTAGTATTTACTTGAATAATTTTATTTCAATATTCATTTAAGGATTTTACATCCATAAAAATTTGAAAGAGAAAATTTATATTAAGAAAAATCTTAGGACAACCGCGGAAAGCACTTTCTGATTTTTTTCTTCTGAAAATGCTTGGATATTTTTTAACTAGCCGCATTTTTTTACATAGTTTAGTTCAGTTTTATCTGTTCGTTCTAAATTCAAGAAAGATATATTTCTTTATAAGGTGATTGGTTTTCTTATATTTTTCGTAATCAAGTCAAAGAACTAGCTTTATAAAATGTACCAATTCGTGCTCAAGCGCTTATTCGAAAATAACCATTTTTTTTCACAGAGACAGGACTGGGAAGGTAACGACCTCACTGTAAAGTATCACTTGCGGAACCATTTTAAATTCAAATATGGGAGCAAAATATCTCCTCGCATTTACATTTGCAATTCCTATGATTTCTTAATTATTTTTTTTTTTACTTAATTTAGAGCTTATATTTTAAGTTAGTTGAATAGTTAATATGAACAGTATAATAGATTTGTTTACTGAAATATATTATGAACTAAATGGAAATAAAATGATCGATTAATTGACTTTGATGTTACAATTTTAATTCACTTTCAACAATTATACAGTTCTATTTATTTATCTTATATACTATAACGATGATTTAAATCGCTCAGTTACTTTAATCTTCTCTGAAATAAAAAATAGTGATTAAAACTAAAACTACACAAATACAGATTCATTACATTAGTTTGGTAAAATACCTGTTCATTTTTTTTTTTTTATTTTTTTGTAAATATAAAACGCAAGTACACTTAAATCGTTTCCGTAACTATTTCCGGTCGGAAATCAACACTGATATTACATACAAAGCGCAAACACCACAGAACCATATCGATATAATCATATTTCAGTGTAGGACAAGAACAGAATAGAGTTGATGTACGCTGGTATTATAGCACCTTATTTTTTATATTTGGTCATAACGGCATGCATGTACGCGTATTCACATTTTCATTGTTTTTTATTTGGTTTTATTTCAATAGTTTATGTTGATTTTGTAGTTAATGAAGTGGTGGAGGTAAGGTACATAGGAGGTCAGTAAATTTATAATATGGTATTTTATGAATAAAATGTATGGCTGTACGTTGTATATTTATATTATTCGATCACAAGCACGCATCAATATTTCTAGTAATTATGTTACATAAAATTGAAACATTTTTAGGTCTGTGTTTTTTTCTTTTTTTTTTTTGAATGATTGACATATGAAAGTAATATAATATTTTCCAGAAGCCACATGTTACAAAAACATATCTGCGTTAATAATTAATGCCGGTACATAAAATGTACACTAAGCTAATGTTTCGATATTAATTTTAATTTCGACTTAAATCGGTAGATAAAATAAAATCAGAACACAACCGAAAAGTATTTCTACACGTCATTTTCAACATATTTCACTTAGAATATAATGAATTAAAGAACATTTCCATCTCCCAACATAGTCTAAAATGACTTAACTAAAAAAAGGTTAATTTAGTCAAATTAAAAAACAAAACAAGAAATAAAAAACAAAAAAAAAAAAAATAATTATAAAATGAAAATATATGATTTCTGGAGTTCCAAATAGCTTCTAAATCTTTCTTTAATGTTAATCCTCATAAAATGTCAATAATTGAAAACGGTACTCGAAAGTGATATAAAAAAAAAGTGCAAAGACACCTCAAGTACAATTCTCAAATTTTGATAAGTTAAGCATTAATATTGTTGTGTTATCACATGCATTAAATTACTCCTCACAGGAAAAACCATTTTAAATAATGCAAATAAAGCAGCAACGAATCAATAACCACACAAAACAATACATACTTCAATTTCCATTCAATAATTTTATCAAAAAAAATTTTTTTTTTCTATCACTTTTCTAAAGGATTTCCATTTGCGACTGCTGCGACAGGATTAAGAGCTGGAGGATATCCGGTTATACCGAACCAGTTTGGGTAAGTAATAATTTAAATCATTTTTTTGTTATTCTTATATATGTATATCAAAGAAAAACAGAAAAATAAATTGTGTTTCATTTTTCACTAAATGCGCGTTGTCAGCATCTATATTGATAAGCGTTTAAGTATTTTTGATATATCTAGAATTTTTCTATAAATACATATTACATATTAATTGTATTTTTATTCAACTTTTGTCATTGTTTTATTCAATGTGATATGAAAATAATATCGTGTAAAAATGAATGAAAGAATTGTTTTTTATATTTAGTTACACACGCAAGTCGCAAACAAAATAAAAATGACATTGTACAAAATTTACAAATAAAAAGTGAGAAAGAGTGAGAGAGAGAAAGAAAATAAGAATTTTCATTATTTAAATATGTATAAAAATTGGAAATAAATTAATGTAGAATAGATTAATTTAAAGGCAAACAAAAAAAAAACAACTATAAATCGAAGGGAAATTGTTTTCTTTTTCATGATATTAACGAACTTTGTCAATGTACCGTTTATTTTATTTGGCCGTCAATTAGAATTAGGGTTGTCAACTGTCAAAATTTTCACGATTTGTCACGATATTTATAGCTGGAAAAGGTAGTTAAAAAAAAAATTCGAAACCATTACTTGACGTTTTTCCAAATTTCTCAAATTTCTCAGAAATGAAGTAAAAATCGATATTTACTAATAAAATAAAGATCATATTGTGCAATTTATATAAATCGCTTGCAATCCCTCCATACATTTTTGTAAAGGAATATGTTAAAAACGGACTATAAATATAAATAAAATTTAATCCAACAGAGAAGGTTAGCTACGTTATTATAATCAAGAAATCATTTTTAAACGCTGCGCTGTAAGAAATGAAATTGAAGCTACTTTTAAATATGAAGGAGTAAATATAAAAGATTTCATATTCATTGTTCTTATTAGAATTTTCAATTTTAATTGGAAATAAAAATTATAGTTCTATTATAATTTTTATTGATTACGTGAACCAATGTATAAATGGTGATGTTAATTTGTCATATGTATTAAATATTTTTTTCTTTGTTTGACTTGATGTTATAAATATTGATTTAAACAATACTAACAGCATCATATTTCTGTGAAGTCTTGATTTTCAGATAATGAATAACTAGAATTATTCACGATTTTTCACAAAACTTTTCAACAATGAAATTTCGAAAACTTTAGTTGGCAACCCTAATTACAATTATTATTTGTTTAAAACTCAAATTGTTTAATCGGTTAAATTTGTACTCCTAAATTTTGAAAATATTAGATATTAAATAAGTAAATATAAATGAAAAAAAAACATTTTAATTATGAACTTAGTTTTGAAATTGGCCAAAGCCTCACAGTATTTCCGAAAAATTTAAACATATAAAAAAAAATGCAATAATTCTTTCGATTTATATTAAAAAAATATTAATTAAAAAAAAAAAAAAAAATTATAATTAACTTATAGATTGATAGCTGAGTATGTAATGTAACAAACATAATAATTTATATGATATCAAAAACTTAGGAAATATTATTTGTTATGATTTCAGACGATAAGCAAAATCTTGTCGAATATTGAATGAACATCCTCTTCCAACAAGAAACACCCTGCACGGCATATAATTATTATATAAAAATTCAAAACCAAAATGTGTTGTTAAATCTTGTTTCGCGTGAAAAATGCGCACACATCCACAAAACAAAAAAAAAAAATCTAACGTAAAGTTCATAATATTTTCGTTTTTCTTCTTTTTTGTTTAATATTTTTTCTACTTACTTACTTTGTTTTAATTTTTTAGTTTTCGTTTTATTTTCAAGAGTGCGTTTTGCGGTTTTTTTATTAATTTGGTTTTATTTGTTCATCTTTTATTTTATTTTATTTTTTATTATTTATATTTTTTATTTTATTTTTCTATTTTGTTCTTTCATTTACACACATACACATACATACACACCCAGACACATTTTTCCACCACCTCATTATTGATCAAAAATTATTGATAAATTATGGTTGAAGTATTTTTATTATTTGTACCGAATAGTGTTGTTCTTACAAATCCTTTAAAAACTGGAATTCTGTACCACCGAAAATCATTGGAACGTTGATTCATTAAATTTGGAGTTTCTCATTTTTGTTTGACAGTTTGACATCAAAAGAAAAATCGTTTTAATCGGTGGAGATAATTAATCTAATAGCATAAAACCTATTATACATTGGAGAGATAATTACTAATTAACTTGGATTTAATGACATTAAAAGAAGTTATGGTTTCTTAAATCTTCATTGAATTCATTTATTTTCTCTCTCGTATATCCAAGGTATAAGCAATAGTCATTTTAAATATTATTTCTGTATTTAATGAAATTTGGCAAGCTATCAAGTGTTCTCATTTCGTTCAGAATCATGCCACTTTTTTCTTCTTCATTTTTCTTGGCATATAATATGTTGGAGCACGATAGACCTTAGGTTGATATACAAATAGCAAATTTTGTTGTGAAGATTACAAAAAAAAGAAAAATAAAATTATCTAAAATTAAAGCAAAACTATTTTTCAGTTTCGGTATTCTATCACAAAAAAAAATCGTCTGGAATATTTTAAAATGCGCTGCGACCCGTTCGTTTATTAACATTTATTTTAAAATATATTCATTTCACTAACAGGAAAAAAAAATATATTAAAAATATAATCCAAAAAATCAACTGGCCAAACAATGCAACACTATTTCAATGTACAAAAATATCCATAATTTTTCAATTATTTCTAAAACGTTTTATTTTTACTTTTTATTTATATTTTTATTAAATTAAAATTTGCGGTTGCTTCTTTTTCGTTTCTATATTTGAAATATAGAAAATATTACATAATTAAATGAATTCATTTATTTTATTTTTGTGCAGTGTTTCAATGAGAGTTTTTTTTTTCGTTATTTTTTTGTAATTTTAATTTAATTTCTTTCTTTTTTGTTATTGTTGTGGGTTGTTTGAATCTTTAATTTTTCGTTAAACTAGAAGCTATATATTTCAATATTTGTCTTAAAACACCACCAACCGCAAAACAAGAAAATCATTTAAAAATTCATAAAATTGCGTCAAAAAAATCACATTACTTTCCAATAAAAAAAAAAAAAAATTAAGTCTGCAATGAGATTTCGATGCAAATACCAAAATTACTTTATTTTAAAACTAAATATAATTTTTATTTATTTAATTATGAAAATGGAACTTTACAAAGTCACATTTTACAAAACTGAAATTTTTTTTTGCTATTAATTTTATTCATTTTTTTTTTGTTTAGTTTTCTTTTCTTTTTTTTTTATGTAATCTTGGGTGGAGAGAATTTTTTGTTGTGGTTGTTTAATCAAAAACGTTTTAATTTTTTTTTTGTTTTTTAATTTCTTGAAAATTTGATTGATGTTTTTAACAAAATAATAAAATTTTATAAAAAATGGCGCTAAATTGTCGTTGTGTTTATAAATCAAACTATTATCAAATAAGCTAAAATTGAGAATATTAACAATTTAAGTAGTCGTTTTATATTTTTAATTTAATTTAATTTAATTTAATTTATATTCTATAATTATTATTGTGGTTGTTGTTGTGTTGTTGTTTATGTTGTTGTTTATTTTTATGTTTGTGTTACAGCCTTTAATTTATTTAATTATTAAAAGGACATAAAACACTTACGTTTTTTTTTTAAAAAAAAAACAATATTTTAATTTTAATTTGCCTTAAATACAATCAATCAAATACAAATAAACAATTCTAGCTAAAAACAGCAATCAAATATTTCAAAGAAATTTTTTGTTGAAAATGGGAATAATTATTTAGAATAATAAGGAAAAAGAAAGCATCCAGCGCTGAATCCATGGTCGAAGAATTTAGTTAAATATAACGTTTTAAAACAATAATAATAATAAACTAGAAGCGAAACCTTCTTTGCATTTGTGGTGCGTAATTTGAATGTAAAATAAAAGAAATTTGATTTTTTTTATTTTATTTTTAGTGTATTTGTGATTTTTATGCAAATGTATGCGGTGAGTTCTGTATGTGTGGTTTTTTTTTTATTTTTTTTTATTGCGCGGTGATGGTTAGGCATAGAGGTTTAGTCATTTTACATTAATAATAGAATTACTATCAACACAAAACACAAAAGAAAAAAAAATGTTTCTATTAATCTAGTTTTACAATTTTTAAAAAGTTTTTTTTTTATAATTAAGAGTGATTTCCGTCCATTGAATTTACACTTAACGATTATAAATAATAAAGTTCTAATTTATATTTAAATATAGTCAAATTACTTTTTACAATGAATAACTCTATCAATAAATTATATATCAATGATGATTCTTTTTTTCCGAAACTGAAGCTCTCAACAGTGTTGCTATTATAATGAAACTTAGCTTAGATAATCAGTTTGAAAAATATCCTCAAGAAAAACTAGAAATTATTTTCCACATTTTTAAAAGAACTATGTATTCTAGCTCCGCTTATTCTAAATGATAACAATTGCCTAAACAAACTTAATTTTTTTTCTGAGCCGATTCCGCCATTGTTTGACCCCAACGCAAACAGGTTGAAATTTTGTATGAAAAATTGAGAAAAATGTAAGCAAATATTTACAGTGATTTAAGGATTTATTCTGAGCCATACAACAATCTACAGATTAAATTTTCCTTTTGAAATAGAGGAGATAAAAGTAATAATGATAATTTTCACCATTCTTCATACGTTTTTCTTCAATTTTTCATAAAAAATTTCAAGCTGTTTGCGTTGGGGTCAAACATTGACAGAATTGCCTCAGACATGAAACTTAAGCTTTCTTAGACAATTGTCATCATTTAGAATAAGGGGAGCTGGAAAAATTGAAAAAAATGTTAAAACAAACCACCTTAACTAAATTCAATCTTTCTTTAAAAAAAAAAAATTGCCATTAAACTTCTTTTTTTTATTCTGTCCTTTGTAAATTCAAGTAATAAATTGGTGTATTCTATTTGTTATTTAAAACTGAATGTCGTGTAGTACAAAAGTAGGATATACGGGCGGAAGTTGTTATAGCACAAAAGTTTCTTAGATGTTCTCATGTTTTTTTTTTTCATTTATCTATAAAAAGAAACCATCAACATAGCGTTTATCAACAGAATTTTCTTTACATATCTATGTTGAAAGTGGTAGTATTTGTAACGTAGATGTTTGTAAATTAAAATTTCAATTTTATAAAAATAAAATACTTGTAATAAGACCTGTGCAAAAACTTACAGGATATTGTGTTCAAATTATTTGATCATTGCACTAACATAATAGAGAAAATTTCTCAATCACAGATAATTCCATAAATTGATTTCTCAACGTAATATATTATTTTAATTTAATTTTAAATACCGCGTGGTACAATTATAGATCCAATATTAACAAAACATTTTCAAATTGTGAATATTATTTTCTTAATATTAATATGCAATTACATATAAAAAATATGACATTGAATACGTATTCAATTAATTTTTCTATTAAAAGAATATGTGGAAATAAATATTATTTATTATATGTATGTATATGTCGAGGTACTTAATTGAAAATGAAATAAAAAATATATATAAAAGAAAAATGGATTTATGAACTAGATCCTTATCTCACACAATTATTATGATAATAACTACAATCCTATAAAAAAAAATATAGTTAAAAAAAAAGTGCTGAATTAAATTACACATTGTTCCATGAAAAATATTCAATTTAACACGTCAGTGTTTATGCCACAACACTATACCATCAAGAAAGAGAAATAAATAAAATTGTTTAAAAATTCATTTCCCAAAGCTTGATAACAAAAAACTATTTCTACGTTGTTTTTCGTTTTTTTTTTTATAAAATGTTGCAACATAAAAATAGAACGGGTAAAACGTAGATTTATGGTGGACAGACAGGTTATAATTATTATCAATATTAATTCTATTATTTTGTTGTTTTTTGTGTCATTTATAATGATAAAAATTGTATTTTGTGTTGTTTAGCATTGACTGTTGATTAGGGAAATAATTTCTGTATCCATTTTACTGCCGTTGGTCGGTAAAACAATTATATCAAACCAATTTTGACAAATGTACAGTGTACACAAATCGATTATTGTGGGTAATGAGTTAAAACATACATCATATAATTTTCAACCATAACATCCAAATCGGTCTGATTGATGCCGATATTCCGTGATGTGTGCATTCATTATGACTACTGATTTTTATCAATGTTGAACCATTCAAAGGTACTTCTTTTATTTTTTTAATAATCGATTATGGTTTTTTTTTTTTGACGTTATTCGATAGTTGATACCAATAGATTTCAATCATAAGTAACATCAATTTGGTCATCATATACTTATACAAAAAAAGGCAACTTTTCGACGATTAAGTAAAAAACCAAATATTTTATTTGTTATAATGACATATTCCATATTCGACATCGTGTCCTCCACGTCAATACAAATTTTAATGAATTTTTAAAAATTGTGATTTGAAATATAATATTAAAATTATCATTCGTAACGAAACAGTTGACGTTTAGCTTTTTGATTGTTATTTTCAGTAATATTTTTAATATAAATTTAAGTCAATGATGTGCGCAGCAATGTTAATATATTTGCAGTTGTCCTTGGATAATATAATTTTTTGTTTATACTTAAATAATAATGACTTATCTGACTTTACGGCTTGTTATTGATGTAAGATAGATTTTTAATCTATTTCTAGTTATTTACATATTTAGTATTGAATACAAATACAAAAAAAATAATAAAAAGATTGCCTACAATTTCTTCTATTGCATAATGTTCGACCACTGCCCAAGCGGCATTTGGTAACAAAATCATGGTAATATTACCGAAATTTTTTGGTAAAAATTTAGTAATATTACCGTAA
>JAABKK020042809.1:0-12968 GCA_011634745.2 Catotricha subobsoleta | reverse complement strand
GCATCTCGGATGGCCTCACATCCGAAAATATTTTTTCGAAATTTCGGATATCCGACTGATCTCTGTTATATACCTACTTATCAAACGGAACCTCGGAGAGGAAAATCATCTATTACCGACCTCTACATGTTTTCAACGAAGAAACTTATCTTTATAATATATTATACGTTATGCCCCTCCAATGTTTATTAGACATAATATCAATATTATTAATTTATAACAATTTAAATATTTCAGTTATTTTAGCCGCGCTAAGGTGCAGAATGTAACGATCCGTGTTGCGAACGGATCCGTTTGCAGACGGACAGATGTGATGTAATAACTTTTTCGAAAAGACCGTACCATGTATTTATTTATATACGGAAAGGTATATAATTATAGACATATTCGAGCCCGCAGGACAACCAAAAACATATTTCGAGTTATGGGTATCGCATATTAACATGGTACGGTCTTTTCGAAAAAGTGATTACGTCATATCTGTCCGTCTGCTAACGGATCCGTTCGCTAAACGGATCGTTAAATTCCGTACCTTTAGAATGATTTTGAATCAAATCATTTTTATTTTTTAAATAAATATTTTACAAAAAGGTTTTTTTTTGTATGTCCGATAATTTTTTCAAATTTGTGTAATATACCAAGTAAAATACATGACATTTCCCATCCCTGATTTAATAATAATTAATCAGTAATTCAGAATGTATTTATAGATATTTATAGAGTTATCATATAAAAAGATTGTTTATCAATTTTATCAATTATTTTATTTTGCTGAAAGAATTTTAAATCTTGTCCATCAGGAATTTAAAGAAGCTACAAAATCAGTTTAAATTACAGGACTTATCAGTAAGCATATAAGTAATTTATAAATTGCTTTCACATATTTGATTTTATAACATATAATTCAGAATTTAAAGAAAACACTATGCAATACGCATAGTTGTATTTATATATATATATACATATATATACAAATCGCAACATAAGCAGCAGTATATAAAATATCAAACGGTTATTAGTCCGGGTTGGTATCTATTCAACATGCAAACACACTTTAATTATCTTTTATCAATTTAAATCCATTAATTTTTGTATTTGACAGTATGAGGATTGAAATATCAGTACTTTAGTATAGGTTGGTATAAATAGATATAAAATTAATTATAAGCACGTAAACGAATTGAATTCAGTATAATAAAAAAATAAATTGACTCAATTTTAACAGATTATCCATAAGTTTTATTGTCATCAGTCAAATACGTACAATAGTAATTGCCATGATAAGATAAAACTAGAATCCTGATAGAGATGTCATGTGAGGTACTTTCATAATTCGTTTACGTTACTCTAGTATTATCTTTAATCATTAAATTAAGTTTTTAAAACTTATACCCTTATGCGGATAAAAAAGCTGTACAGCCAGCCCTAGTAAGACTCTATAGTATACCGTATACCTTATTAACATAAACAATATAAAGTAGGTAATATAATTTAAATAAAAAAATAGGCAATTCCACTCACAGTTTCCGGTTTCCAGTTGGATTTATTAATTCTGGGTTTATCGTATTTTTATAGTTAGTTAATAAATCCATTTATTACCGGTGATCTGGCATTAGGTGTTATCTACAAATATTACGAAATGCATAAGGATGTATAATTGTATAATATTATTCATAACATATGCAGATAGCTTGCTTTTCTTAGCATTTGTAGATAGCATCTAATGCCAGATCACCGACGTTATATTTTAGAATAAATTAGATTGGTGGAATAATGACCAATACGCGTATCAAAAGGTAATGTATTTAGGATTTAAAACACAACTTAAGTTGTAAAAGAAACCACCATTCAATTGTTTTTACTCCGAATTTTTTATTAAATGAATGCATTTCGTAACTTTAGTGTAACATCATCAGCACTCTATTTATTGCAACTAATCAAAATACAATGATTAGAATTGTCTAACTAATGTAAATTACTTCAAATTCCTACCACCTAACTAATATTCTGTTTTTATACATTTCAAATATAAAAAAAATTGAAAAAAAAATGTGTAAAAATTGTTGAAATTTTACCGTGCCCTAAAATTTGACACCCTTTTTGTTTCATCGTTATTAATATGTTCAGCGTACGTCTCTCGTTTCATTTTCCGTTTCATATTCTACTAACTATGTATTCGAAATTAATAGATTATAACGCAGATATTAAAAAATCAATATTTCTTAGTACCCAAAAAAAAAGAAAAAATATCACAGATAAAAAACAAGAATTATTTATCTTTTGATTATGTTATTACTAGAAGCCTCCGCTCGCTTCGCTCGCTGCGGCATCTAGCTTCTGAGGAGGGCTCTGCCCAGACAAACCCATATACAATGCCTCAGGTTAAAAAATCTGTCAGTTTTAAAGAGCCTGATTGCATTATCCTGACAGTTTAAAAAATTTTAACTTGCTGTAGATCTATACTTCAGGTTAGCTTTCAGTTTAAGGGGCTGGGGAGTGGTATAACCCCCCTGAGATTGTGAAAATAAAATAAATAATTCTGTGCCATTGCAATCTTATCTCCTATTATCTCATCCTCATTCATCTCTTGCCATTACATCCATCTACATCCATGGTCATCTATCCATATCAATTTAGATACCTCAACACTGCTCAATTTCCTTCCTCATACATCTACATCCCACTAAATTCTCTGCCATTGCCATCTCTTCCTCAGACAATTCCTGACATTACATCCTTATAAATTTCAGCTATTTCATTCAGAAACATCTCCCTCCTGATATTACATCCATCCACGTTATAAATTATTTAATAATTACCTTAATTTCATCACAACTTTCACAAACAATTTTCTAATATTGATATTTCAAAAAATTCTAACTAACTACTCAAATCGTGTTCTCTGACTGTAAAAAACAAAAAATTCTCGACTACCTATAAATTAACCAAATTGCTCACTTGCTTAGTTCTTGTTATAAATTATATAAAGTGCTTTAATGTACATTTTAAGGATATACTTTCAAAAATACTTCACGTTGGTAATATCGGACCCATAAAATAATAAGAAACCATTGGCAAACACAGGGTGTATACGCCATGGAAAAAACCTGGAAATGACTCATTATTTTTTAATGAAGAAAAAAGTGTGAAATTTTAAATGTACACAAATTCGCTTGATATGCAAGATAATTCATAATAATAGCTATTCAAAATTGAATAAGTTGAATTATGTTGGTTATTTTTGTCTGTTTTATCCAATGGTTTCTTTACTTTCTTTCAATTGTTTGTTCACAACATTTCGAAATCTTACCTCAGCTTAACAAATCGGTTCATAACTAACTAAATACTTAATAAATTATAATTATCTCATATTCACAAACAAAAATTAAATAAATATTGTAAAAAAACAAAAAAACAAAAAGGAGTAGCAAATAAAGTTATCACAATATGTTGTTTGAGTATAAATCGGTAAGAATTTCGAAACATTATGAAAATAAATATAATATAAAGAAAATAAAGAAACTTGGATAAACCGTCTAAAATAACCAAACATATTACAACAGCTTTATATTTTCGTATAGTTTCCAGAAAACTTTATGCTTAAGTCCTACCCACCACGAAGGCCACTCATTATGGCTATTTGGCCATCGTGTTTAGCATTCAATAGTGAAGAAAATAAGTGGAAAATAAGAAATAGAATAAATAGATAAAAATTAATAAAGGACTCATATAAAATATACTTATGACCATAAATGTATATCAATATTTCTTCTAGCTATTGGTGAAATATTATTATATGAAACACGTAGAAAATTAAATGCGTAATAACATAATCTATGTGTTTCATTTAATAATATTTTTCCAATAACTAGAAAAAATATTTAATTAATTATTATTGAATTAAGGACACGTAAAACAACGTAAATAAGTTTATATCGAATATCGAATTAAAATAAAGCTATAATAGAGTTTAATAAGTTTAAACGATGAGCATATAATTTGAATTTAAAAAGATTATCTTTATTTGTCGCCGATATCTTTTTAATAATATTAAAAAATTTCTATTATTTAGCGAAAAATTTTATTATTAAAAATGTTATTCATGAAAATAAAAATAAATATGCATATAATTGCATATGCATTATATTTTCTATGATTTGATTCGATATGCGCAAACTTAGGTGCCGATGATTATTCTACTCGTAACTTGTTCAACTAAGTATATTTCATAAATAAATGTAGGTGAATATATGATGTATAAAACTTATATCTATCCATAGATATAGAAATTTATAAGTAATGATTATGTTTTCAATCAATTAATAATTTTTTTTGCGCTTGCAATCCATTGTTCACAATTTTCTATTATTACGATTACACAAGAAAATATGCATTGACAGGGCAACGAGATAATACCGTGTAGAATTACATTACATCATTATTTACGTCAATTAAAAAGAACAAATATACCGTTACAGTGCTAAACAATTAATAGATGATCTACTTATATGGTCGGTATATATGCGTCACTATTTAAGATATTCGGATTTTAAAAACAGCATAAAAATAATTATTGATAGATAGATTGACAGGCAGATGTGTTGTGTAAAATATCATATGATTTCAAAAATAATCATTTCTTTTTTAATTGATTTATAAAAAAAACTTAACAAAAGGTAAATAAATTAAAGCTGGTTTCATAGAATTTTAACACATATTAACAGAATGAATATCTGGTGGCACAATTTACTGCATTGATATAATTAATCACCATTCGATGAAAGTAAATTAATATATAAATAAACACATTTTATTTTCGTAATGACGAAATCTAAAAAAAAAAAATGATGAATAGCTATAATTGTGAATATATTTAATAAGCGTCTTCGAGCAAACAATTCAGACTTAGATTAGAGCAGAGATTGGCGGAATATAATTACTTCTAATTCATTACACAATATTTTCATGTAATGTGCCCATTACTGACTTTAGAGTAAGTTTTGGATAAGTTTTGAGTAAATTTTATGTTCTTATGTTATATACGCTATGTTATTAGGATGAATCGATTTTTTTTGAAAAAACGCCGGTACCATCATTTTTTAAATTGCACTTGTTCTCCTGTCCTGAGTAACGTGTATATATGATTTTGAAAATAAGTTAAATTTCGATGTGCTAGAAGCTTTTGAGGTTGTGACAATTGCAATATCTAGTAATATTTAAAGCACCCTAATTTTGATCCCTCTTACAAATAATTGTATTTCTGTATTGTCAGACAGTTAGAGTAAGTTAATGCCTTTCACATGATATGTTTATTATTTCGTAGTTAACGTTCTACCCAAATATACACTGATAACTCTAAAGTATAATCTCTATTAAAACATATCAAAATGGAATTAAATTTGTAAAGAAAAGATTGTTTGAATTACATATAGAAATAAATAGTCAATGTCTCACATTAATGCATTCACAGCAGATAGAATATACAAAGTCTATTTAACCAAAGTCCATTTAAAAAAAATGTATACTTAAAATTCGATTGCATCATCATCATAGTATAATTTCAATGGGGTTAATGTTACACTACAATGAGCAAAACTGTATCATATACAGCTATACTAGTACTATAGAATATTTATCAAAAATTGTATTTCATCATGATGACGTAATCTTGTTATATACAAGTCCACAATATCATTTCAAGGACATTCTTTTAAGCAAAAAACATCCATCGTTTGTATAGTTCAAATAATACATTCAGAAAATAGCTATCTATACGTATTCAACCCCAACTAAACAAATCCGATATACGCGCATCAAGTCACGTGTTTAAATGGGGTAACAATATACATATGTATGTATATAGAAGAGGTATGTATATTTTATATATTATATAGGCATATATTTTTTTCTCTCCTCAACATTTTGGAGATCTCACAGATTTTAAATCGTTGTAATACATAGCAATAATCTTTAAATCTTATAAACATGTCAAACGTTTAGTTGTATATTATTTTTTTTCGATTATTATAACAAAAATTAAAATCATTTTGCAAAATAAGCACACGCGAATTTTTATTTATTTTATTACTATTATTACTATTTATTATTATTATTGTTATTATTATAATATATACTTACCTATACGTTTGCAGATGTAAACGAGAGATTTTTTTTGTATATATAAAATTTTAATACAATCATAGCATTCCGCGTCTAGGTTTAGAGTCTGTATAATTTTTAGCAACGCGCAGTCGTATACTAAATGTGACCCCTTACAGATCACAAAATATACAAAGAATATATAACAACAACTACAACAACAACAAAAATAATACTTATTTAATATATATTTAGATATTTGGATGAACACAAAATATCAAGCTCACGTAATATAAATATCCGAATGCTTCGATGAGCACTTACAATATAAGATAAGTTCTTATAGAAACAGCATCCCTGATTTCAATTTTATACGTTCTTAGAAACGATTTGAACTGTCCAAGTTTACCAAGTCGCCTAATTTTCAAATCTAACAATAGATAAATAAACAATAATTTTTAACACATTTTATTTTCATAATAAATAAAAGTGCATTACTTTAGAATTGTGACTGATACGGGGATAAACCCTTCATTTAAAAATAATAAAAATAATTAATAATTAAGTGTAGATTTGCAGTATTGTTTTAATTTTAAATATTTGCATTTGATACAAATTGAACATTATTTTCATTTGTGTGCTAAACTGCAATTTAAAGGAAGTGTAAAGTTTTTAAACCGGTAAGTAAAATAGAATGATTTATAATTGAATGTCACTTAATCGGATACAAGTATTTAATATTCAAAAAGTATCTATAAAATTATGCAAACCTTGTACGTGTGAATTTCTTTAAATTTATATCTGATTATTTTTAATATTTTGTTCTCCATTAAAATAGAATTTTATTTAACCTTAAAATTCTTATTATTTATTATTCAAAAAAAAAAACCATATTTATATTTTATATTATTTAGTTTTTAATTTATAATTTTATAATTCTCTCTCACACAAAAACAAATGAATATATTTATTGAAAATTATAGTACGAATAATATTTTCAGAATTCGGCATTTATATTATTTTTATTTTTAATAAAATAAATGTAATAGAGAATAGAGATAAGTAAATGCATTTGTAATTTTTTTTTATAATTTTTTTTTTTCGTAAAAAAAAAAATTTAAATGAATATTTTAAAAGTTGTTCGTAACTTACCTTCACTCTTTGAGTAACGTCAATGTAAATATTAAAATTTTTAAATCAATTAAAATTTTACGAGCAAAAAATAAATGTATTTTTAGTTTTCCACGTGAAACTCTGTTTTGTTTTCAATTCAAAAAGGAAAATCTACTCCTTATTGTTTTACAATGAATATAATATACGAATGATAAAATTTCATTATGTGCGTGATGTATATAATAAATTATGATTTTTTCTTTTTTAAACAGTATTTGTTCATGATTGCGATTCTGTAATCTGAATATTACTCTAGTAAGTAACTCGTTGGTGCAATGGGGACATTTAATTTTTATTTTTTTTTTATTTTTATAGTGACGCTACGAATCTTTTGCCAGATTTAGTATTAATTCGTCCACTGTTTGGGAACGATTACAAATAATTGAAATTGGACTTGACCGACAAAATTTGTGTCATAATTTCGAACAAAAGTACGCTTTAACATTCGTTTCATCTGCTCTGGCTCTCAAACAGCCAGCTCTAAACTAAAGATTCGGGTTAAAAAAAAAGGGCAACCCGAATGAGGTCTCGTAATTCTACAACAATTAATATTTTTAGCTACTGTCATAGCCTAGCTCTTCAGCATTACTATATCTCAGCAGCGGTTTTTATAATTTCCTATATTTTGTCTGTGGAAATAAATAGTCAGTTTCGGAAGATTCGGCTTAAAATCATAATTTTTTTATTTAATACCGAATCTTCCGAAACTCATTATTTATTTCCAACCCAAACAAAATATAATAAATCCGCTCGTATCTTTTTCTAATTAATTTATTTTTTGATTTTCCAGTATTAAAGAACGGACCAATTCCCAATTCTCAAAAATCTGACGTTAAAAAGAAATTGTGTCAATAATTTCGATAAGCAAAAGATTAGAGAGATAGATAAAATGCTCGAAAAACCTTTATTAAACCATATAAGTATGTACATTGTACGTAGTTAAGTACCTTGGACGTATACCAGAATAATTAATTGGATGTTTTTAATATTTAAATAAGAGCTTAATTGAGTCTTAATAATTCATTTTCGCTATTTTTGATTGCAAATATTTTTTTATTATTCGTGTCAGTTCTTGGAAATCAAATAAACAAACTGCTATTTTTGTAAGAAAAATTAAGTACTTATATATATATAATATGGATGCTCCCATCGTCGCAATTTGTTTAATTGTCTTATAATTATAAGCACTGTAGCTCTAGAATTACAATTATCATATAATGTAGTATCCACAATCCAGGGTATAGGTTATTTCTATGTCGATCATTAGATTTGTCGTTTGCTTCCAATGTCAATAACCGAAATAAGCTTACAAAATAGTGAATTTACATTACAATTACTAGAATGAAAACTTTTATGAGTTGTGGGGACCCTTATTCACCTGAGTTAATATACAGATTTTCACTAAATCACGTTACGTTTTTTCATTCTGAAATGAACGCTATTGGAATTTTTGTATGCAAAAAAAAGTAAAAGAAATAAATTCAATAGCAATGTTCAAGGTCAATGTCTATGTTACATTTGCGTAACGGTATAACCGCATGATATGGAATTAAATGTAATAACACAGAGAATTATATAAACTTACATTTATAATACATATATCGTGTGCTAATGTATTCAATAAGATGAGGAATGATGATTTAAATGAACCTGAATTTTAAACGAAATTTTTTATAAAAAATCTTATTTTATAATCAATTTGGGAAACTAGTTTTGGTTGCTCTTTATTAATTATTTTTTTTATTGTTTATAAATACCAGTTTGCAAGACATGTGATTAATTAATGTAGACATATAATGCGTATTACTATAGAAAAAGGTAATATTCCATGAATCAAGTGTTATGTACTTTCGTTTTCTTGATTTAAATAAAATATAAGTATTGTTGCTAAAAGCATAAGAGTTCTTTTATATTTTGGGTCTTTGGCTTTGCAATGCTTAAATTAATACTGCATGAAATCTAATGGTGCATTTAAATCGAATCCAGATCTATTATTTTTATTACTTTATTTATTCAAATGTCGATAAGATATTTCACAATTAGTGATTATTATGACAATTAAAAACGATACTATATGTATTTAAAAATTCCATTACCTCTGATTAAAAAAAAAAAAAAAACTATAGTTTGTATCGTTTCGTTAGAAAGAGAACAAAAAAAAACAAATATGTTAAAAAAAATAAATAAGTCGTTTGTCTAAAAAAAATTTTATTATCGTCTTATTTTATTACATATTATTATTAGCATGTGGTTTTATTTATTATATAATAAAACATGACATTATTTTTCATTAGAAACAATACTAAAAAAAATCCAAGTTAAAAAAAATTATCTGATTTGAATATTTATAATTTACCCTATGGAATATTTACACGATTATAAATGTTAGTTTATGCTAAATTTGACATCAATGCATTAGCGTATTGCAATCGAATAATTTTTGATAAATAATTTAATAAAAATAATAATGAGAAATCTATAATTCTATATCTAAAAACTTAAAAAAAGCATTTTATGAGGTTTTGTTTTATAATAAAATTAAAATTAAGAAAGAAAAAAAAACGTTGCTAAAACTGTGTTCCATTCCATTTATAAAAAATAACTTAATTTTTAATATTTATCTGCAGTTCCATTCGCTATTTGGTTTATTTACAATTTTGTGTATTTGTTTATTTAATTTTTTTTTTTTTTTTAATAAAAAGCTAAAAGTAAAAATAAAATTTTATAAATAAATGATAAGCTATAACTCCTACAAGATTTTCAATTACCAAAATATAATTTAAAAATAAAAAATCTTTTACCGAAAGTTTAATGAAAATATGAAATTTTTAATGATCATGAAAAAAAAACACACATTATATATCATTTTTATTTTGGTATCACGCGGAGGCACGGCATAAAATAAATAAGTAATACTAAATATATTTTTTTATTGTGTCAGCCAACTGTGCGTTTTTGTATATATATTTTTCTTTTATTACGTAAGAGCGCATTCACTAAAATCTATAGCTAAAAATAAAATGTACAATTTTCAATTGATAAAAATTAAAAATTTCAAGTTTCTAAATAATAATCTTTTAAAAACAATTAACGTGGGGAAGCACCTTCGTATATAAATTTATGTTCTGAGCAAATATATACAATACAACCTAGTCATTCTATAATACAATAATTGCTTACTATAGAATATTATTCTAAAATATTGTAAATTGCGCATTTAAAATTTTTTTTTTCGAATAGAAAAAAATATTTGTACGATTGCCGGCAAACTTGCTATTAAATTGATTTACATAATTCATGTATAAAATGTAATGAGCCGGTAAAAAAATGTTGTATGATTCGTTTTTTTTTTTTTTTTGCTTATGATATTATTGAAAAATGCTAATGTATTTTACTTAATACAAAAAAACACAGGCGGATTATATACTTTTTTGTTGATATAATAGGAGATCAAAGAAATTATGAATTGTTGAAAGTTTTTATTTTTTTAAATACAGATGAAACAGTCTTAAATTGAAATTTAATGAAAAAGAAAAAGAGAAGAAATATTTATTAACAAAATCATCGTCTTCAAGAAACAATAAAGAATTTAGCGAGTCTTATAAAGCAAAGATATTCATATATTTATAAAATTTAATGAGTTTTTGACAATATATGTATTGACATTGCGATATGCAATATAATACATATAACTTTCTGTAATAACCAGCGAATAAGGTAATTAAATTAACAATAAAATATGATTGCTTATTGAACAGAACAAAGATTATATTTATATTGTGACGCGGAAGTGATGAAATAATTTACAAATTCATAAATGTAAATATAGCAAATATTATTTCTCCTTTGATTCCGTTTATTATAAATTCTCACTCATATTGTGTTTGAAAATTAAAATTTCTCTTTAAATTTGACAAATAAACTACATATCGACAGATAAAATGCTGATTATATGTATGTATAGATATGTTAAAGAGAATACATTTAAATTTTTCTCTCTTACAACAATTTTATTGATAATCAGTGATTCGGAATTATTTCTGGTTTATTGATTTTTAAAATAAACATAAAATACAGCTATGAATATTTGATTTTTGCAGGTCAATAATTATTTGGTTAAAATTGAAATGTTAATTAATATTTTATATTCATAAATAATTCATAACATTATAAACAAAAATAGAAACATTTTATAACTAAAACGGAATGCTTAATTGCTTATGTATATTTGAAAGCAATATATTGTTGGTTTCTCGAAAGACATATAAAATTTCCATAACATTTTTTAAATATGAGATCATTCTTAACGTGACATTTAAATAAAATAACATAATAAATAAAATATTTACGATATTAGTACTCATACACAAAGTGTAATAGGTACTAACTACACTACACTACACTACCTATGGTGTTTATTTTTCACTAATTTTGTTTACAATGTTACTTATTATACTTAAATGTATTAGATTTCTATATGCATTGTCGTAACTGTATTTATGTTAGTGCCCCAAATTTTGAGCACTATATTAGAAAAATACTGGATAGGAGTCGCAAAGTCTATCAGATATCTCATTAAAAGAATCACAAGGATAATTTATACGGTGAATGGAATATATTTAGTTTGTGCAATTTACCGAAATCGATAAATCCAATTTACATTTTATTTCCATGATATATTTTTACTTTTTTCAATTTTGGTAAAATGAAATATTGTTAATACTATAGTGAAAGTGAAATCGAATTATCTCTAGAATTTCCATAATAATACTCTGATCGATTATTGCACTTATTGATTTGGTAAATTCTATATATTTTTGTGCAACATGAGAAAAGCAAAGTGCTTATAAAATAAATTCATTTTCTACATTTCCATTAGAATTATCACTATTAAAATAAACTTGTAACACAAATTAGTTCAATTATAGAAATAAATATATTTCTATTCGCTTACATTTAAAATATTGTTTACCTGAAGTACACAAAATCCAATTATACTAAAAATTATGATGAGAAAATTTCGAAAGAGAACATTGACTTGCTTAATTAATAAACATAACAAACCATTTATTGCGAAGTGTTTCGATTAAATAGCGTACTCGTAATAACTTTACAGCTCTGGAAAAAATAAAAAACAAAAACAAAAACAAAAAAAAAATTCTTATCATGCAATCAGTCGGCTTATTTATTATTATATAATTGAGTTGAAATATTTATAATTATAATTATAATTGTGAGAATTCCAGTTGTTGTTATGTTTTTATTTCGAATTGAAAATTGTGTACAGATCCTTATATATAAAAATTGTTCCGATATTAAAATATGTAAACATTAAGATAGTGAAAAACAACTATAATTTAATTTATATGTTGTTTTTATTTTTTTTTTATTTTTATTTTTCACATTTTATATATTAGAGAATGTACTTACCCTAGTGGAAAAACATACAAAACCATACCAACGAAAATAGTGTAAAACCATAGAAACCATTAAAATACGCGAATAAAAACTTTTTAATGCATTTCAGCCCGTACCAATAATTTAATTTTAATTAATTTAATTTTAATTAATAATTTTTTTTGATAAATATTGATTAATTTAAAAATCATAATTTTTAATGCCCATTAATTTTTTTAGAGGTAGAATCATCGATTTCACAGAGAATTTTCAATTTCTCTTGATTTTGAGACATACGA
>JAABKK020042787.1:0-12972 GCA_011634745.2 Catotricha subobsoleta | reverse complement strand
AAAAATATACCGCGGTAATACCGCCGGTACTTTTTTTCAAAGTACCGATACCGATACCGGCGGTATAAAAAAAAAGTGCCGTGCCGACCTTTGCATAATACACGTATATCCAAACCAGATATATTTTTATAAAAAGCCGATATTTTGACTTTTATATATCTGCCACAGATACCGTACCGTACCGTTTGACATATTATATTTTCTTCTAATATATAATTTTTGGCTTTTGCGTATATGACGACTTTTCGAATTAGGGCTATTAAAATAGTGTCCTAGCATGGGCCTTGCAATGGCCAACATATCCGAACAAATCTTATAATTTGTCCTCAATTGTCCGAGAAGTAAATGGAACTTTAATTTTGATTTATTTTCGGAGTTTTTGAAGAAATTTTAATTTTTGTGAGCTTTTGGTTCCGCCGCTAGGGCTCTAGTTGCTTAAATATCGTATTCTGACCCAATTATATAATAAATTTTGCCGTTGTCAAACGTTTAGGACAAAAGTATATATTTTGGACAAATTAGGACAAATGATAATTTGTGGTCAGACAATTAGGACTAATTGAGGACATTTTAGGACAATGGTCTGATAGTCCTAAATCCAAAAGTCGTGCGCTGGCGTGACGGACGCATGTATATCTGCTTTTGGATATATTATTTATATCTAAATATATAAAGTCGTTATTTATGTTTTTATCACCAATATATTAACATTTATATATATTATATTATACTTCTGTAGCTTACGTAATTTCTGTTGGATTGCTATATATAGTTTTGTTCTATCCACAGCACAGCACATCACAGCAAAGCACATCACATCATATCACATCACATCACATCACATCACATCACATATCAGACAGTAGCACCACTTTAAACGGAACATCCAGAAATCGCCTAAGAAATATCGCTAATATGTATTTAGAATTAAAATTTAAATACTACTGTGACGTTTCATATTAATAATGTTGCTTCTAAAAAAAAAATAAAAAAATAAAATAATGATAATAATTTAATTGCACATAATTATTATATATGCAAACATATGGATTCGCTATTGGTATTGAATTTGTCTTGAAACAAATACATAGTATTAAATTATAGAAGACCGGTCTTGCCTCTTGGGATAGACATATTAAGATTTTTAATTTTTAATTGGACTTTTAGGTTATTGGAAAATACGGTATTGATCAGAAACCGGTTATTTAAGATTGGTTCGATTAGAAATGTTTCACTGTGTATAATTATTAGAAGTATATTCATTTCATTGTATTCTTTTATTGGTTTGGCTAAGATATATGAATGTATTGTGTATCGTGTATGTATACATCATATTTTTTTTAATTTTAAGATTTATATATTTATTATTACATCACTCATTTCTTTTTAAATAATAATGTGTATTATTAGTATTTTTATGCCGCTCAAGCTATAGAGCTTTGGATGGCCTTTGCAAGTAAATAAATAAACAAATAATAATAATAACAAATTAAGAAAAAAAGAAGTTATTTTGAGGTCAACGTTGGTGTATGATGTGTTATTTTATTTAACAAAAAAATGTTTCCGAGTGACCAATTCGCTAAATAAAGTATTCATGTAAAGTTAACAGAGAGGTTTAACTTACACTTGATAGCAAAAACCAATGATTTAGCCCGAACCAACATCTAAATCGAGTGAATTATGATGCATTGATGAGCCTTTAATTATAACATTTCTTTGTAAATCCAACAAACATTGATTTAAATTCTGATAAAAATTGTATAAGTAAATGTCTTTTATTTATTTATGATAAATTATATTTAAATTGAAATTTCGAAAGATGGTACAATTCATTCATCCTGTAAAATACTTCTTACGATCAGTAAATGATTTTCAAAGAAGTTTAACTAAGTTTTGAAAGCTATAGTCTCAATGAATCTAATCAAAATACTTCTTCGCTTGAATTAATTATCAACAAAAAAAGGATTCAAAAATACTTTTAAAGAATGGCTAAAAACAAGAAAAAAACAAAACAAAAGAAAACAATTTTTTCACTGGGGTAACAACTATTCATAATATATTTTACGCATCATTTCTATGCATATCATCTTAAAAATTCAGCTGATATTTATTTATATATTTATATTTTATAAATAATAATGTGTGTGAATGGTATTGTGGTTTTTGTGTATATATGTGGGCACATATGATTACAAATAAAAAAATATGAGACGAATAAAATCGAAATGGTTTGTTTATTTTAATAAGAAATTAAAAATATCGTTGGTTAATTAGTTACAAATTCGTGTTGAAGCAAAAATTGTGTGTCTCTTTTACCATATTATAAGATTCAAATTCAATGTCAGTATTATTATATACACGGATCTTAAAGACTAATACATGTTTAGGTTAGCGTTCTTGAATTGTTGATGAAAAATTAATATACATTACTCAGCATGCTGGGTATCGAAATTATTTCATCAACATTGTGCCTAAAATAAAATTCGGTGTGACAATATTAAGAAATTATTATGAAAAATACCGGATGAAGATAAACTAATTCGATAATAAAATACGAAATAAAATTTCAATACAGTTTTTTTTGGATTTATGAAATGATTTTCTGAAGTTTTTGGATTAAACGTAGTTAAAAGAATAATTAATTCAGAAATCAGAAAAACCCAAGGCGAACACACAAGTAGACTATAGGAAATATATATATATGTGAAAGTAAAATGGACAAAAGATTGTCAACATCCTCCGAATGGAATGAAAATATGTCCATCGTGTCAATAGATGTAAATGATGATAATTCTAGTATAGCTGATAGTATGGATTCCATTTTTCCATATGAAAATATAACCAATGGAAATATAAACAATGGCAAAATAAACAATGGAATCACACAATCCAATGGATTTAATTTCCAAAATAATCAAAATGTTCCTGATGGCACTAACGGATGTGGTTTATCAAGTGCCGCTAAACCAAGAATTGATAGTATATTCATTCAAAATTCATCGAATGTATTAATTGGAGATAATCAAATTTATCATGGACCGGTGACCATTAAACAATTTCTACAAATTCAGAAAGGTAATACATATCGCAATTATAACAGAAGGCAAAAATCAAAATACTATAACAAATAAAATCTAAGTATCTAATTTTCAGATTACTAAAACTTTATTTGGTATCACAGACACAGTGAACATATGTGATGTACATAGAATTTTAATAATGATTTTAGTGTCAGTTTACAGTCATTGTTTTCGGCGTTGTAAATCGCGTTGTATGTTGAAATCAGACATTGTGGTTTGTCCGTTTTGATTTACAATGCCATTTACAACGAATGTAAACTAACACTTATTATTATAAAGTTATAGTTACTTAAACGAATTTTGTGATAACAATATATGACACTGTGATATCTTTTTACATTTATATATTTTATGTTTTTTATCGTTAGACTACGGCGAAGAAAAAATAAAATGCATGTCTTAATTAATTTTCTGTAAAATGATGTTAAACTAAGTATACAAAGTGTTTTTATAATGGAGAAATATGCGATCTAATTAAAAAGATATACCATTTAGAAATAAGCAATTTTCGGCAATTTTGGAAGATTTTTCTAACAACCAGACTTGGCAGCGAGTACCAAAACCTGACATGCGTGCATTATATGAATGCGTGCATTCTTATGTAAATCTGTGCCATCGTATAAAGCCTATTTTGAGAAATATTTTAGAAATATGATTAAGTTTGAACACGGTATAAAAAGAAAACCATTTTGGCGCGAATTCAAAATTGCACTATAATTAAATAAATTAAATATGATATTGAATGTTGTGTACCGCAATTACTTTTCTTTCTTATAAAATAAATTAAAATCAAAATGAATGCATGCATCATTTTTAAATTACGCTTACAAAACTAATTACAAATATTTTCATACAATTTTCATTTTATAATTCATAGAAATCTACTGGAAACGAAGTACATACTTGAATTCAATATTATATAATTTAACGATCGTATTTTATTTATTTATTTATTTAATTAATATTTCAAATTTTTCCAATCGGAAAACTTTCCGGATAGTATTAATCGGAACAATAAGTAAATTATTTTTCAAGAACTACATTTAAATATTTGTTATTATTCATTTTTTAATAAAATATAATTAACATTATTCTATTCAATGCAGAAATATTGTGGTTTATTCACTTTTTTATTTGTTTGTTTTTTTTTATTTTAAAGAAAATGATCGTCCAAAACAAGAGAAATATTTACAAAAATATTTAAGACGTTCTGTTCTAATAACAATATTCATATCAACATTAATTCTTTTCATTACAACGGTGACACTAACAAAACCTTATGCTAACGAGGATTACATGGACATGGGCACAGGTATAAAATATTGTATAATTATTTTGAAATTCAAAAATTATTCCACATAACTATTATTTTTACAGATGGAAACTTAGATGAGGATTTAAGGCCAAATACTACCAACAATTTTACAATAGGTTAGATATCATTTTTATAAGGGTTTCTCTAAAATTAATATTTACGCGCGGTAATCATATACCGGCCGAATAACCATATAGATAATGAGGCTATTAGAATCAAAAGACGTTTATTCGATTTGCGTTGACAAGCGATGTTGTACCATATCGCATATATATACAATTAGAATCAAAATCGCCTGGCAGCGCAAATGGAATAAACAGTTTTTGATTACTTAATAGTCATGATATAGATATTAAAAAAAGAGCTGCGTGTTAGCTGTCAGATATCACCTTTCGATGGTATATCGATTTCGATATTGGTGGGATGCCTCGGTGTCAACACTTACCTATATCTTTTTTTTATATCAGTCCTCTCGGTGCTTATTATTTTTTGAAATATGCAAGCACACGATCAAAATACATTGTTATTTTTCACGCAAACATATTAGTATTTCTTTATAAACCTCTGACACACTGGACTAGTTAAAGAAAGGGAAATATATATTCATTAGGGTGACAATTTTTAGGTTCTGAAAGTTTAAAACGTACTTTAAAGTGCATGGAGATTGTGTGCAAAATTATTTCCCGATGGGTTTCGATTTGACCTGTCCCAGGCGTGTTAAAATTTGACTTAGACCAAAGTTCAAAAAATCATATCTTAAGATCGGCTTAACCGATTTTCTTCTTTTTCACAGAGCTAGAAAGAAATATGCATTTTCAACTAAAAATAAGCACGATCCCTAAATCGTTTTCAAATAGATAAAGATCACATCTAGATCTTTTTAAAATCATTTCTCCAAATTTAATTATTTAATTAAATGAATTGTTATTATATTAACCGTAATGCGTAATCAGTTGGTCAACTCATTATTTTGAGTTTGAATATTTCAACTGTTTATTGCAAATAAGCCTATAGATATTTTATGACAATTTTTAATTCACGTAAATAAATGAAGAAAAAAAAATTATATATTAACCTATTTTCAATGTAAGCCATCGATATATGTAAATAATATAATTCTAATTATGTATTATTATTATTAATGGTTTTTAATGGTAATTAGAGATCATATTAACAATCGTGATGGTATTTATCAGTAGTTTGACGTTATACTCTTGACGGTAAAGTATTATTAACGGTTTTTGATAGTAGATCCGTTCGGGAAAAGCCGCTTCTAAATTGTTAAAAACACTTTTAAAAGTTTTGCAATAACGGACATAAATGGATGAAACATAAAAAATATATTTGTAAAATTATTCTGATATGTTTACGAAAAATTACGTTGTGTAAGTACCAATCCATTTGGCAGCTATTATTGAGTTTCCATATTCTTAAACTTTAATTTTTCATGCGATTTCGAGTTTTAGGCTGTTCTTTTCCCAAAGCTCTTTATGTGCTTACAATACACAAACTATTTCGCTATATGCTTATAGGAATGCTACAGGAAAATAGAGTACCTAAGTGGTCCGGCGCTGTATGCAATTTTCAATGAAATGGACTGAAAATAGAGAAATATATTACCAAAAATTTTAAAATTTTATATCGTCGTATCTACCATCGTATCTCTACCATCTATTTAATCATTTTAGATAATCTATTATCTTAATTTCCAGATGATAGATGATCATCTTTTGACCTCATCTTAGATGAAAATGAAAATGTAAATATATGATCATCTATCATCTCATCTAAAGATGATTTTAGATGAAGAGTATATATAGTCAATAGGGACAAAAAGGGGTACTTTTCTGGACTAATTCACAAAAGCAAAGAACTTGGCCTACATGTAGGGTTCCTTGAGGCTGATTTTTTCCAAAAAGTCCTGGAGAAGACATGTTGTACAACAGGAAGTTACGGCTGCCATCTTGATTTTGTTTAAAAATTAATCTCTCAGCTCAGGGACCAGCTAGAGCCCTAAAATTGAAACCAATTTTTAGAAAGAATCATTCTATAAAAAGTTTCTCACAACCAACTATCTAATAGGCCTTTAAAGGTCTTAAGAAGCCTAAATTTTCAGGAAATTGGTTTTTTGGTCGGAAAGCATATGAGTTCCAGGTATTTCCCGAATTTTCAGGTTTTCAAAGATTTGGCGTCCAATTTTACTTCGGAAAGGGTTCTTACATACATAAAAAAGTTTTGATAAACCGACAATAAAAATCAAAAACACGTCTTTTCGGTGGTAAAATCATCGTGAAAATCACCAAAAGGCATCATTTCCATGAAATATTTTTGTTTCATTTATTCAATATTACTTATAGGACTTTTTGGAAAAAATCAACCCTATACATAGGCTAAGTTCCTTGCTTTTGTAAATTAGTCCATGTTTTTTATTCCTATATTGACTACTCATCATTAGATCATCTATCATCTTAGATAAAAAAAAGTATCAGGACGAACACTGGTCGTCGATTTCGACGTAATAATGCGTTGTATTAATATATTTACAGGGTACCATACATCATATTCCTCTCCTACCACTAACAAAGAAGTTTTAATGTATATTTTTCAAGTTTACATTTTTTGCACCAAACATTTTTTGTTAGTGGTCGGAGAGGAATATGATGTATGGGAAAAAGATCCATCTCATAAAATGCAATAAAAAATGGGGGTCAATAATGGATCAATTTTATGTGAGACCCCACATTTTAAAGTTATATCATTTTCGTGATGTTTACTTTGTAATCTACCCGGGTAATGGAGAAAGGGTGTTGTACGTAAATCATTTCAAATGACTGAAAAAATTAATCTCGAGTAAGAAAATGTACGAAAAATTAAAGTACGAAACCAATGTACGGAAAGGCGCACCCGTTTGATGTTTTGATGTTGTACATTTAAAACTACGAGATAATATCTACGAAATCTCGATGTACGCACTAGATATACGACAGACGGATTTACCCTTATTATAGGTTTGTTTTATTTTCTTTTTTAGTTGTCTGTCCCCCCCTTAATATCAGAAACTAGTGGGTCGATGGGAATAATACTATATTGTAGACTGAGTGAATGCTATCTTGAGTCAAGATTCTTGACCCTGAAAGGTAAAGGTTAAATGTTGTTTTTACCGAAAATTAGTAGGATAAACGGTATTAAATTTATACTATGTTCTAGTTTGACCGAATTTGATCTTAACCCCAAAATGTCAAAGGTCATGTCCATAGGTCAAAGGGAGAAAAAATGATTTTTTGATTTTCTTTGGAGATATATTAAATAATAAAATCACTTTTACAAATTTCTCGTAGTGCATATTAATAAATTGGATACGAATCCAATTTTAATAGTCTAGTGTTTCATGTTTTTAATGGGCTTTAATCATATTTAGGGCGATTTTGTCCTATAACTCATTCTCACGGTAACTACTGTAGCTAACGAACCAATAGACAAACAGCGCAGAAAATGTACATTGTTTTTAAGTTTATCAAAGAGAGCAATTAAAAAATGTTTAAATAGATTGAACTACTCTAGAAAGTAACTATATATAGTTGTGTTCTTTTTACATATTTTTTCTGCTCTTTTCATAGCAATAGAATACAATTTGTACAATACTACTAAAGTTTTGTACACAAAACAAGTGTGTGTGAGTGTAGTTTGATCTATATAAAGCATACATTTCACTTATTCAGAGCAAATTCTACATCAAGAGCAGAAAAACTATGTAAAAAGAACACAACTTATGTAGTAAATTTTTAGCACTCGCGTGTAATAAATATTACAAAATGCTCAATGCTCATACAATAATTTTAATATAATAAATTATATGTTTATCAACGAGATAATACATGGATGCAGAAAGCTTATTAGTGTTGCAATAAAATTATTAATATTGTTAATACATTGAACATTGATTGAAGTACAAAATTGAAATAAATATTAGATTTTTTTTTTTAAAAAATTTCTCTTTTTACTAAATTTGAAGGCCATCGTAGGTTATTTATTTAGCTAGTCTAAAATATGTTAATTAATAATCACTTATATTTTATTAATATAATACAAATGATGCAAAAAGATTGTAAAGATATTTATTAAGAAAATTGTTATTGTTGAAGAAAGGGATTGCCCCGTTTACTTCATATTATATTATAAATATGTTTATGCCTTTTAGGTTCACACTTGATTTGATCTTGACTTTTTTTTTTCATGCGTTTTGATAAATAGAAATATAGAATGAAAACGGACAAATAAATTGTTGCACTTTTTTTGTATGAAAATGCATAAAAAAAAACAAGAAAAAAAAAATCAAGTAAGATTCTAGGGTAAGACTTCTTGCCTATCGTATATAACTAGTTACGATTAGCACAAAACTTCATTTTTATAGTTATTGATTGTAGTAAAACTTAATTTCAAAAGGCGCACAGAGAAGATATAAAACAATTTTGATACCCACAAAGACAAACCCATCGGAAGGTTGGCAGAGAAACTAGTCCCATTCAAAATTAAGTTTCATTGAAATCACAGGTTTAATTTTCTAGATAGAAAAACATAAAATAAAAAAATCACGAATACAAAGCTCTATTTATTTCCAATCGTAAAGCAAAACTATAGTTTGGTGAAGTCATATAAAATCTCGACATTTCAAATATAAATTCAGTTGTAAAAAGTACTTTGTGAAGTCAATTTATTTGAATGGAAAATAAGAAATCGAATCGTAAGGAATAGAATTATTTTGATATTATTTGAAACAAATTTTGAATTCCTTAATAATTTTTTTTTTTTTTATTATTAATCAATATTTATGAACAAATTTAAATTATATTTATAGAACTATTCATAATTGCAAGCCAAACAATATTTCTTTTTATTTAAAATGGAAATATTTGGTTTTTGCACTAAATTTTTGTTTTAATTAAAACAGATTCTTCTTCAGAAAATGTTCTAAAGAAATTCATCATAGAAAGACGTCTAGTCCTGTTAACAATATTAATATCGTCATTAATTTTTCTAATTCCAACGGTGGCACTAGCCAAGATGTATTTTAACGAAGATCATTCCAAAAAGTGTGAAGGTAAGAGTTTTTGCATTTTTTTTTTTGTTTTTTTTTATAGAATTATTTAAATACCATCAAAATGTGTTTAAAATGTGAATGGTGCAAATATTCTCAATATGAAGTCAATAAAAAAGCCGGAATAAAATACAATTGAGAATTTATTTAAGTTAAAAAAGAGATACTTTATTTATTTACTTTTTTATTGTTTTGAGAAAGTTTATAGTGTGCTTAAAGTATTTTTTTTTTTTAGTTTTTCTATTATAAATATTCTATACTTACTGTCAAATGAGAATTTTAGTGAAAGTATTATAAGATTGATTTTAAAACTCATCAGATAGCATATTTTTCAACTTTTTTAATGCTCTATTATACGAAGTTTTTAAAACCACAATCAATTAATCTACAACTATATTTCAGAGACCAATGAAACAAACAAGATTGAACCATCGTTCAAACATATTCCTTCAGACGATATAATAAACCAGGAGATACCATCATTCCGATTTATTTCCCGAGACGTTTGGCTAGCTGAACCTCCCGATAATCCATTAACTGATTTAGTATTGCCAGCAACACGAGTAATTATAGCGCACACAGTCACTCCAATTTGTAAAACTCAGGTAGAATCCAAATTTGTTTTCTTTATTCAATTAATGCCTAATAGTTATTCTGTTAAATAAAAATAATAATAATAATAGGAAGAATGTAGCACTCGTATGAGAAATATTCAATCATATCATATGGGCACGCGTGGTTGGGATGATATTGGTTACAATTTTGTAGTTGGTGGTGATGGTGCTGCATATGAAGGACGTGGATGGAATAAACAAGGGGCTCATACAAAAGGATATAATGAAAATAGTATTTGCATTTCGTTTATTGGAAATTTTATTAAACGCGCTCCACCCCAACGGCAATTACGTGCTGCGCAACAACTTATTGATGAAGGATTGAGATTAAAAAAACTTGATCCAAATTTTCGCCTCTATGGCCATCGACAATTGATAGCTACCGAAAGTCCCGGAATTGCTCTCTACGAAATTATTAAAAAATGGCCAAATTGGTCAAATGAAATATTGTTTACTGGTGAAAACTCTGTTCAATAAAATTTTAACTATTTATGAACGAAGCATCGGTTAAAGTTAAATTTAACAATTGAAGTTAACAAAAAAGCATTTACACAAATATTAATAATAATAATATAAAATAAAATAAAAGAAAATTATAATATTTTATTATCTTAAAAATCTTATAAGTTAATAAAATAATGTTTCAAATCATTAAGTAATTTTCATTATGTCACTTACACTTTACATTGCTGTTAAAATAAAAGTTTTGTTTTTCTCTCTATTAAATACAGAATAGTTTTTTCTTTATGTTCAGTAGTGAAATGGCCAGAGAAACCAGATGACATTGCCATTGCCATTGTTTTTTGTTATTTACTTTTAAAAACTTTTTTGGTCAAAGCCAGTCAACTTCCTGTATATGTTAACAGCTAACATGTATATTTTTTTTTTTTAGTACCTATTTTGTTTTTTATGTTTCTGTAAACTATATTGTAGATATTAAATCTTATTAAAATAATAACTGTGTTGAGAACCAAAAAACTGCTCATCAATTTGGCTTTTATAACTATCAACAACTATCCTATGTTCATGGAATATATTGATATTTATTACATATTAATTAATAAGAGTTTTCTGTTTTAAAATGTATCGTCTATTACTTTTACAATAACGTTTATAATATATTTACTTATGTAGGTATACACATTTGTTTACTTATATTACCTTAAAATAGCAATACGAAGTTTAAGCTACGTAGCAAATTATTCAAGATAATAATAAGCAATAGGTATATTATTTTAAAACATAATTTTTGGACTACGTAATTAACCAGTACTGTAACGTAATTAATTTTCTACCATGACTGAAACATGGCTAACTAATATATTAGCTTGACATGCCGAAAGTCTCAATTATTTTGCAAAAGCAAAACGAAAAAAAAAAAGAAATTTTGCTTATCGATAAAGGAAAAAGGTCTTCAGCAAAAAGTAAGGGCTTTTAAAAAGTTGTCACACTGTATATAATTCAGTTTATTATTAATTGTATATAATTCAGTATTTATGGTGAGTTTAAGATTTCTATGGCTGATCCTTGCAATCTGGGTTGCAACTATTAAAAGAAAAGTAGGCGTAGTTGAACAGATCACATTTTTTGATATTTTTTTTTGCCTATATTGACGCTATTCCATATATAAATGCGTAGTAAATTTTCTTTATATGGCAGACAAATGGTAATATTATTCGTAATTTATTGCTTTTCATGAGATGAATAGATAGATAAAGAATATATTTGGTAATTTATTTTTTTAATCTGTCAATCAACTGTGAAATGTATTAAATCTAGATCTCTTTATGGACACAGACAATATTATAAATATCAATTAACATAATGCTTATTGGGATTAAAGTTCGTCTCAATATTTCATACAAAAATCCCCGCGATGATTACATATATATATATATATAAATTTATTATCATAATAATATAATTATTTTTACAAAGGGGATTTTTTTACATCTTATATTAAGAGTTTTAACTGATTTCCTAAGATTTTTTTAATAAATAGCATCTCGCAACGTAACATTTTTAAAATAATATAGTACGAGTATATGCAAGAAAAACAAATATAAAATCAAAAAACAAAAACAAAATATAAAAAATTCATTATTTCGGTCGGAATTGGTAGCGTTTACAGTACTATATGGTTTTAAAATGAAATTCGGGACCTTGCAAGTTTTTCATTAGTTTCAGTTTAATATTCTTGATTAGCAATAGGCGCTTTCGAAATTTGATCTAAACTGATTTCAAATGAAATTGGATCAATATCTGTTTACAATATTTTCATTCCAATGGACTGGATTGGAATCCGATAGGAATTTTGATAGGAAATACGAGATTTTTTCATACCAGCAATGCTCCCTTTTTTCAAACCTAATAGGATATTGTTTTAGATATTGTAGATAAGATACCTAGATACCAAAATATTCTCTTATTCTCTCCATACGTTTATCCTACATTTTCCATGCATTTTTCCTAACCATTCTGATAGTTTTTCCTATAATTTTATCATATTTTTTTCCCACATTTCCGAGCATTTTTACTACCTAGCATTGGAGTATTTTCCAACAATTCTATGCGTTTGTTTTGCCTTTACTATATGCATTGTTTTTAATCTTACCAAGGATTTCTCTTACAATTTATTTGACATTTGTGAAATGTTGCATTAACTCACCTATGAAGCTCATTGGTCTGCAACCACTTATTGAGGGCATTTCCCAACTAACATCAGAGGGGCATGGCGACTAGCTCTAAGTAAATGGCGACTTAAATAAGGAATAGATTACTAATTTATGCTCTAATTTGCGTCATTAAAGTTTTTGTGTCTAATTGGAAACTATTTAAAGTCATGTTGTCGAATCGACGACTTTTTTC
>JAABKK020042786.1:0-41515 GCA_011634745.2 Catotricha subobsoleta | reverse complement strand
TAGTTTCAAATCAAGAACTGTAAACGACATAAAGTTTTTAAACAGTCAACTAAATTAATGTACATTAAAATAACTTTCAATTCTTTTATTATTTCTTTCTGAATGAATAAATTATTTCAATATATTTTAAAAATAATGGCGGATCTTAGCGGATATCCGTGGATATGGATATGGTGGATACGGATACTGATGGATTTGGATATGGATGGATACGGATATCAAAAGTGTATCCATGCAGGTCTCTGATAACTACCTACCCGACACCACCATTCAACGGAATTAGCTTAACCAAAATCGATGTAAACACGTGAACTAAAACACAATACTGCTTCGAGGTTGAAGTAGGTATTTATCACAAAAAGAAATTTCATGTATCAATCAAATAATAAAAGTTCAGAATATGAATTTAGCCTGTCATACGCATAATTTTTAATGAGTTGTTGCGGTTCAATTTCGTAGGTGTAAACTCGTTAACTGCGACAAAAATAACCGAAATATTGTACTAAATGTGGGTTGGAAGAATATTTTTAGCCGTAAATATTATAATTAAATTTAAAATCCATCAACCACTTGTTATTCACAAGAATGTTGAAAATATATTATTATTTTTGTGTTTGAACTTGAATATTTTTGTTGTTGTTGTGTGTTTTCTATTTTTCTCTTTTGTGTATTAAAATTAATTACATTTTTTTTTGTTTCCACCAAAATAATTTCTATTAAGAAAAAACTACGTAGCAGAAGGAAAAAAATGCATTTAAAATATTTCTATTTTTATGTTCTTAAGCATTTTTTTTAAGACATAACAACCAACCACATAAAGAATTGTAGAGTAAATATTTTCCATTCGATGTGTGGTGGTACATTTGAAATTATGTTATATAGCAGAGAGACTGATGATACACATCTAATTAGGTGGTCTAAATGTATCGTTGGCAAAATTTGTTATTCATGGATTGACTTGACTTAATTGTGAGTTTTAATCTAAAAATATCGTGCACTTGACGTTGAAATTCTAACAATAGAATTCAATGTTTTTTTTTTTTGTTTTTTTTTTTATTTAATTTTTGTATTTTATTTATTTTTATTTTTTAACTTTGTTGATTTATTCGCTTGATGCACCTCGACCAGAAATTAGGTGCAAAACGAAATTATCCGAAGTAGCTTCGTTCATGTAAATTTGTTGTTATTACAACAACCAACATACATGAAATTTACTTCGGCTATTTGCACTTAATTTTATGGTCGAGGTGTATCTGCCTGCATATTAGTTGTTAGAAAGTTCATAGATCTGACACTTTGGAATGGAACGAAATTCATCTATGTGCTTTAACTGATTAAATGATTGTAATTTTAATACATATATTGGACATTTTTATCAATATTTTTGCAAATAGATAGATTAATGAAATATCGAATAATTTTGGGTGTGACCATCAGTTTTTCTGTATTTATTCAATGTGTATACATATCGACCATTATAGCTTTAACCATTATATGATAGGCGTGTCTGGTTTTCGTCTGCGGTTAATATATGTATCAAATCACTATAGAAATAAGTTTATAGAGAAATGCTATGATTACACTGATGGATTTTGGTCGTTACCATTCTTTTTTTTTTTCAACTATTTCAATATTCGATTTGTATAGCATAGAATTATATCGCTTACTTATTGCTTTAGACACATTTATAATATCTACAAGTGTATTGAAAGTATTTACTAACTTATTAATATCTTAAATTATTTAGGTTTTTTTTTTAACAACAATCTATTTTAATTCAAATTAGAATCAAATAAAATTTAAAAAAAAATAAACTATTGAATTTTTAAGTAATTTTTTACTACTGATATTAAATATAACAAAATATTATAATCATCAAATTTGAAAATTTATATGCATTTCTGCATGATTATCTATTTTCATGAATTTCCACAAAAATAACCGAAAAACTTATTCTATTATTTAATCGAAAGCGAGTACCTAGTAATTATTAAACAAAAATGCTTACATTTATAATTTTTAATGTATACAAAAATAAATTAATTTCAGTACGAAAAAATTCTGCACGGTGTCTTATCTCTTTTAACTTAATACTTATTTCTCTCTGTGTTTTATGTACGGATGTATTTCAGTCTCAATACACGACAGACTAAACTGATACATCAAATAATGTAATTAACAATGCAAGAGAGTGATATATGCAATGCAAGCAATGCGCAAATCAACAACACAATAACAAAAACAAACAAACAAAAAAAACAAACAAAAAAAACAATTACATACAAATAATTTTTCTTTAGTTGATTTTTGCATGCATGGATGGCATGTGGGAAGTGGATAATTCGTTACCATATTAACTTTGTCGTAGACATGGTCAATGTCTCGTTTTTTTTCTTTTTCTCTTTTTTTTGTAATGAATAATTAATCAATTGAAAACTATTCTACTATAAAACAGCTCAAAAAAAAAAGTTTCTTTAAAAATTGTGTTGTCATCAAAAAAAAATAATATTGATGAATTTTAAGGTAAAACAGGATTGAAATGTCCAATATGAAACAAAACATAAACCTGTACCATTTTCAATATTATATAACCAAACCGTACAACAACCACAACAACAACAACAACAACATCCCAAGTATGAGGCGCGACGCGACATTAACATTTAAACGGTGAAAAATTTAATCGACCTTCATTATCAATTAATGCATTTCCAGGGCATAATGAATGCATTTTATGCATATTACGGATCCATTTATATAAAGCAAATAAATTTTAAATGAAAAAATTATAATATACAGTTCATACTCGTACTCGTATATACATTATATGAGCTCTGGAGAAAAAAACACGTTTTCTTTTATATATGTAAAAGCAATAAGAGTATATTAACCAATTTTTGTTTTTTCTTCTCTCTTTTCTTTTTAGTTTTTTCATAAACGCGTGCATTGGCAATGAGACACATTTCTGATTTCAATAAATGTTTGTTTTTTTTTTTTTTTTTATAAAATTGTTGCGTTTCAATTGGTTTTTCTTAATCGCAAGAGTATTTTTAAACAGTTTTGTTTGTCACACGTTAATATAACTTTATTAATAGCTATTGATCTTTCTATTTGAATTTGAATAAAAAAAAAACCGAAATTCCAGAAAGGATTAAATATAATATTTGAGATTCTATTGCATCTGTAGTCAATAGTCATGCGTGTACACGTTTATATAGCACAATTATTTTCTTATTTATATTTATAATATATATATATATATATATTTTGATATATTCAATTAAACCCAACTAGTGAAGAGAAATAAATAATAAAAAAAAAAAAAACTACTAATTGGTTTGTATGTTATTCTAAATTTAAATATTGGTCTCGAAATTGTTTAAAAGACATTTAAAAATTTTGTTTAACCATTTTTTTTTTTTTAACTCATGCCGCATCGCATGTATATTATATATATTGTACTATAATGAAAGTATTTGAATGAGAATCTAATGAATGATATGCTCAATAATTTTTTTTTTTATTTAATTTGCTATTAATTTTTTTTAAGTTTAATGTTTATTTGAAGATAAAGACGTTTTTATATTTTTATTAAGTGTTTTCGTTTACACGAAATTAAATTGGAATTGTGTGAGTGTGTTTGTGTGGAAATGCTATAAAACCAATTTTTAATTAATGTTCTATAAATACATTTTGAAATCATAATTTAAATATTAAAATATTTTATTGTGATTAGAAAATTTAACAAAAATATTTGCCCTTCGTATAGAAGAAGTCGCGGGTATTATGAATTAGGAATATTTTTTTATTTTTTTTGTTGGTTGAATTGTGTCATGAATATCCTCTGTTAATTTATTTTCAATTCTTAAAAAAAAAAAAAATGTACGATAACCAATCAAATTCTAATTATTAACTCGAGGTCTGTTTAGTTTAGTATAAATTGTGCAAAAAGTTAAAAGTTTTTTTTTTTTTTTAAGCAATAATGAAATTATTTGTTTAACTCTTAGTTTTGTTTTATGTGTTTATTGCTCTGTAGGCAAGTATAGTCTCCAAATAGTCTAATATTCCGTCCGTATAGACGGTTTATAGACCAAAAACTGTCTATAGACGGGACATTAGACCGTATAGTAGATGGTATATAGACTATTTCGTGAATACCTAACTACTTATCTATAGGGTTTGTCTATGTTTAACATTATTTCATGTTAGCGATTCATAATTCGATGGAGACCTAAAGAATAAACAAAAAGTGTTCTAATCAATTCGAACCTTGCTATTTATTATTAACATTTTTCTTATATTCTTTTTTTTATTTTCTTTTTGTAAGATATCACATAATACCCACTTAAAATCCTTTTCTGTATTAATTCAGTCGATGGCATTTCTTATATATTAAATAACCAATTTTTTTTTTTTTATAACTTTTTATTATTTTCATTTTATGAAAAGATTTAATTTCAAATAGTTAATAAATTAGTATGTGCTACAATCGTATGCAGTGTGTGTGTGTGTTGGCCGGCTTTTGATTGAATTATATAATTGAATTGAAATGTTACTTTTTTGGTTTTATTATGCGGCGCATTAAAGTGGTTTGCGTGGTCAACATCTTATTACATTTATATACTTAAACATACATTTTTATATATTTGTTGTTGTTGTTGTTGTTTATTTTCATTCTTATTCTTTTTTTTTCTTACAAAAATAAAAACGTTATTTGTAAGAATAAACGCAGCAAATAAAATCAATTGAAATGCACATAAAGAAAATATTTATTATGAATAGAAGACAAACGTATATTATGTTACAAATACCCGCATATTATGTTGCGAAATTTTGAAAAAACAATTATGTATTTGTTTAGATATTTTATTGCTTTATTTTTCTGGTATTATTATAGAATTATTGATTTGAGAATTTATTTGTAAACATTTTAATGAGGAGTTTATGATTAATTACCCAGGTCATTGTTTTTATGGATCAAATCTCAGTTGGGTGTCCAGGTTCATTATAAACCCAAACCAAAATCTGTAATCAAACGATAACCGCACAACATCCAAATATAAATAATTGACTTTCATTTTAATCAAAAATAGATCATTTTTTTTTTTTGCTCGATTTATTATAGTTTTTAGTTGATTGACTTTGCAACAATTTCGATCAAATGTCGAGGACATATCGCGTATGTGGCTACCAATGAACTTAAAACGTTTTCAAAACAAGTTATAAAACATTATAAAAAAAAAGTAAAATATTTATAGTTATCCGTTCCGAAATACTGTATTCAACACACCCCACAGTTATTGTATTTTTGATGCCTTTTTATGTCACAGACAATTTTCCATCTAAAAATTCAATAAAATTAAAAGAACAAACACTCGCACTGTGTCTCACACACTCATATATTATAAATAAAATATTGATTTCAAATTAATCTCGGAGACAGAAAGAAGAAAGAAAAAAAAAAACGAAAAAGATTAAACGAATGATCAAAATTTGAATATTATTTTATTTGTATAAGTATTTTTGGTAGGTATATTGATGATGATGATGATGATGATGATGATGATGATGATGATGATGATGTGTGCTTATGTGTATCAATGTTTGAGTTGGTTCAATAAAATCATACACCATTACATACAACCGCTTATATAAATATTGAATAATACAAAAAAAAAAAAAAAGTATTTCGTCTGATGAATAAATGTGTAGGTAGGCAAGAATACTTATGACATTGTTACGTTTCAATCGTTTTTTTTTTTTTCATATCAAAATGATTTTTAATGTATAAGTCAAGTTGTTGTAAATACAGTTTCTATATTCATCGTTATAATCTTTAAATTAATTTTATAGAAAGGAGATTTTCGATTTATATTTCTGTTTCCCATGTTGAATAATATAAAGAATAAGATTATTTAAGGATTAATATGTACGTGTAATCATAGATTCAAATAAAGTATAAATTCGATACATTTATTTAAAAAAAAAAAGAAGTAAAATAGGTAATGAATATGAACCTTTAAATATTGAGACTATTAGAAGCAAAAGGGGTCTATTCCATTTTGCGTTGACAAGCGATTTTGTACCATATCGCTCTTACACAATTAGGATCAAAATCGCCTGCCAACGCAAATGTAATAAACCTCTTTTGATTCTAATAGTCTCATATATTCTAGAAGTTTTTCTGAAATATTATAGAAACTTTATCGAACTGGAATTAAGTACCTACGAACTATATATCTATTGTATTCAGATTTAATTTTTTTTTTAGCTTGATCTAATTTCGGCACCATCATTTAAGAGAATACCAATATATAATTTCTATTAATAAGAAAGTTTATAAATAAGTATAAGTAGTTGATTTTATTGTCAAATATTAATGATTTTAATAAAAATAAAAAAATATAATTCACAAATTCTACAGAACAAATTTAATTGCACAACATTATCATTTAACACATACAACAAATAACATATATGATAATTGTGCACTTTGAACTTCAATATTAAAATTGAAAATCGTTTATAGTTTGAAATTTGATCTATCAAAAAAAAAAAAAAACAACAACAAATTAATGACAACTGATAAATAATTTGTCATGCTTGAATTCATATGTTATTGAACGCGTTTATTATTATTTATTTATTATTGATTATTAGAATATAAAAGAGAAATTACTATAATTACTTATATTCTAAAATATTAAGTGATTTTTGAATTATAAACAAATTTAAGAAATAGAAATAATAATTTGTACATACATTTAATCTTAATTTGGAATTACAATATTTTAATATGTTCGCTGCTCTTTGCTATTTTCATCTATTTATTTCTTACAAACTATTTTAGTTTTATACGTTTTTTTGTTTGAAGAAGAACATTACTAGACGAACTGATGATGAAAGCAACAAAATAAACATTACAAAATAACAACCATGACAAAGAAACATATTTTTCTGTATAGTTAACGATAAAGTTAAAGTTAAGCAATATAAATAGGTATAAAAAAAAGAAAAAAAAAATGAAAAATAAACTAACGACCCAATCTCATATTATCTTTTGAAATTTAATAAAGTCACGACAAGGAAAACAAAAGACAACATTTGGTTATATACATACAATATACATATATAATAAATTGTACGTTTACATATCTGCATAAATTTTATAATGAGCCACAAGCATTTGTTACTATACATTTGCTCAATATGGTTATTCCACAAACATTACATTTAAACTAGAAAACGGTTTTTAACTGAACTTGTAATTTATTGAAAAATTTATATTAACCGAAGATGGCAAAGTAGAAGACGTTCATTATCATTCGTTACTATTTCACTGTTGTGTCCATTGATGATATAATTAAGTGATTTGAATTGCGTTTCTGAACAGAAATTTCAAAGATAAAAACAAAATTGTCGCCAGTATAATTTTTAATTCGCAAGTAGATTCTTTACAACTTATTTAAATTGAATGTAAAATGGTAATTATGTATTAAATTTTTGATTGTTTAGCCAAATTTTTCGTATTGAATTCGATTCGAAATTATAGAACAGTTTACAATTGAAATGGTATTTATCAGGGTTTGGTTTTCTATATGTTTTACATATATATATGGGCAATTCTACAAAACAAAAAAAACGGAAAATCTTTAAGGTGCCTAACTTTTGGTAATAACATTTATCCATGAAAAGTCACCAGCTTGGGTGGACCCCATCGTTTAACTTCTGTACATTTTTTTTTCTTATTAAAACAGGGTCAAAAAGCTTTGCAGCTCTTTTGATTTTAGAGCTATTAACTATTCAAAAATACTCTTTTCTTCTCTTCTCTTCTTTAGGCATGTTCCACGTGCTGTGGAATAGCCCATATATATCAACAAAAAAAACTAAATCGATCTTATCGGAAACTAAAAGAAATAAATAGTTAACTTGACTTTTTAACGCGTTTCAAGAAAATCATATACTTTCTAGATTCTGATATACATCCCATTGCCATTATACCCGAGTAAAGCTACATCTGGTAAACAGGTTATACATGAAAATCCAACTATTGTGAAAAAATTAAGTTGAAATTTCATGTGTAACCTGTTTACCAGAGATAGCTTTACTCCAGTAATGGAGATGGGATGATAATTGATATAGTTTTCTACATTTTTGGAGATACGAGTATGTGGAAAACTTAGAAAATCCAACCCTGGTGTTTATTTTATCAAAATATTTTTTTTTTTTTTTATTAAATTATCAATGACGCATACATTCGGCTCGGTTTAATTATTTGTCTGTAATACAATTACGAATGCGAGTGCAATGCTTCCTAAAGTGTCTGTATGACTGTATATCTCCAATTTTATGCTTTAACTCAAACAAATGTACGACTGTAACGTTTATATTATATATATATATTTTTATATATCTTACAATACATTACCGAGATATCTAATCTACGTTCATTTCCGGCATACTATCGTCATCTTCTGCAATACACTACTTGCAAACGTAGTAACTTCTAAAATACATTTTTTAATAAAAAAAATACAACATTTAAAGTGAATTTAATAGTTTTTGATGAAAAACCCGTAGGTGCCTATTTTAGATTGAAAATATTCTATTTTTTTGTTTTTTATTCTACATTTTTTAGATTTTAAAAAAGTTATTTTATTTGATAACATTGTAAAAAAAAAAAAAAAGAAAAAAAGTTGCAACAATGAAAAGCACAATAAAATATAAATAATTAAACAATATTTCAGATGACATTTCAAATGACAAAATACATATTCGTAATTTGTATTGCATTTTGTTTGTCACTTCACTATTAATAATAATAATCAATAATAATCAATAATCAATAATGATCATGGACTTATTAATTTTTCTAATAATTTATAATTATTATTAATTTTATTGATAAATTACAAAGGCTCTCCTCTCCGGCCGCATTAGCTGACAAAACTAATAAATATCACACGTAACATTTTTTTGTTGTTGTTTCAAAAACAGATTATCGCTTTGGGTCAAAAATTCGTAATTACTGCTGACATAAATCTGTTCGATATTTAAATCAATAAATAAATTATCTTTATCATAACGTTTTGTGTGTTTTACAAATCACACATAATCTCAAAAAAAAAATATATTCAATTATCCCCATTCAATAATAATTAATCACATTAAAAAATATATAATGATACGTTATAAGCGGCGGTATTTGAACTTGTAACTTGTCAATTTATTATAAATAATTATATGTAATCATTTTCGTATTGTACAAATCAGTAGTTTTTTTGTTTTTTTTTGTTTATTTTTACTTTAAAATAGCCTCGACTTTTTGACTTTCACTTCAATCTCCACCCACCGCTTGTACGGTTCTTTATACGAATTGGATCTGTCCGATTCAATAAATAAGAAATCTCACCAATATTTAGATCGAAATAATAAATGCCTATCATAGTCAAAACTAGAAACATATTTTCGATTAAGTACTTATATTATGTATTCTATTTTTCCATCGAGAATTAGTTAATTAACTAGTCTTGAAATAATAAAAAAAAAAATTAAATAAATATTTTTCAAAATCCATCGATTTATATATATCATTACCACATTAGGTACCCTCTTACCTTGTTGTTAAATTTAATAGTTATTATTATTATGTAGTTTTTTTCTTTCGTTTTTGTGTATATAGCAGTAACTCAACATTCAAATTAATTATTTGTGAACAAAGTCAGACTTATAGTATTTATAGTTTTGTATATATGGCACTGGCGCATGTAAAACCTATTTAGGTAACCTACGCCGTCAATTCAATTTGCATAATTGACTTTAACATCATTTGCACTAAACAAAACAATATAATAAAAGTTGTCGCATTCTCATAGAAAGAACATAATTTGTTTGTTCAATTGAATCCGATGACTTCATAATATGTATATCTAGATAATTGGCTCTGAAACGGAACAGGTATATATAAATTATAAATATATCTCCTATAAATAGTAGATACTTTATTTTATTAATTGTTAACCTGTTTAATGTTCAATATATGTTTTATTTTTTTTTTCTAAAAAATTTAATTCGAAACATTTTACAGCCCATAATTATCTATATACATATATTTATTTCAATTATTTTAATTATATTCTGCATTTATGTATTTAGTGAAATGTCTATCAGTTTGACTTGTTACTGGTGCGAACTGAGTTCAAATAATATTCAGTTTTTTTTTTTTTTTTGTTAATACGTTTAAATGTGTATACTTACTGGTTTATTGCTCAGTAGTAGTCACTCAGTCATCATTTCCTTTCCTTTGTTCATTGTTTACATAAAAAAAAAAGAAATAAAAATAAAATTCTACATTTTAGTTTGTAAACAAGCATTTTTAGTAAATAAAAAGAGAAAAAAAAAACATTGTAAAACATTTATATATTTATTTTGGAATTTGATGTTGGTTTAGAAGTTTAATGGAATATTCTTAATTATGAAATATTCACAAGATTTCGGTTTTATAATATATGTAATAAAATTATATTCAAATTATAAAACAAAAAAAATATTTACTAATTGCAAATTCTTGACAATAATTTCAAAAAGAAAATGAATACATTTTTAAATGTGAATTTTAAGATTGGCATATTATACTAAATATTGGTATTTTCTATACTTTTTATTGTATACACGTACTGTAAATGAATGTCATTTCACCTTATTTAAATTATTCTAGAGCTAATCGATAGCTTAAATTGAAAATAGGTTCTTTTTTTTCCGAAAATACGTTAATGATGGGAAAAGATGTTGGATGTCATCCTACGTTGACTTAGAAACAGAAATGTCCAGTATATTTTGTCATTAAACACAATTTTCCGACCATTTGAAAAAGAATTTTCATGCATTGCGATAGCAAAGCGTATGAAAGTTGTTTGTCTCCCTCTTGCTTTTTTTTTTTTTTTTAAATATGGGTTAAACTATTTTCAAGTTAAGCCATCGATATTCTATCCAAATACATAGATCACAATATAGAATATATATATTATTGTATATTCTTGTGCCAGAATGTTTTGAATTTGATGTTATCATCAATCCAATATGGTTTCTCTTTAAACGATTTAATGACATAAGATTTAAATTTTAAACACTTTTATTTCGAATAAAAAATTAAAACCAATTTTAAATATTATGCAATCTCATCAAATTTTAAAGACAACGAATTATTTTATATTGTATTTGAAGAAAAAAAAAAAAAAAAAAAAAACAAAAAACAAGCCACCTGAAAAAATGTTTGCTCTTTACTGAAATAATTTATTGTTTCTGTAATTGTTTCTGTATTTGTTTCATAAAATGTATTCTAGTCTAATTAATATTATATTCTTATCTAATTCTAATAAAATTATAACAAAAATAGGTAATCTATGATCTTATTGTTCTAAATGAAATGAGGATACATTCGTCGATATTCTGTCCAAATAAATTTATGTCATAAATCTTAATGCTAAATTTCTATTTCAATAAAAAAAACTTACAACGTAATCGAAACAAGACATAAATATTTAATTAACTCAATTGATCAAATGTTTTCAAATTATTTTTAACAAATTTTATGGATATAAATTTAAAATTCAAAAATTTATAACCATCAATTTACAGTCTCCGTGCTAATAATAAAAGCACACCGTATTTGATTCATCATCAGATCTCTTATTTAAATAATAAAACATTTTTTTTTTCCATTTTATGATTCAACATGTGGTTTAACGTTTAAGTGTTATGGAGAAGAAAAAAAAAAAAAAAAAAAAAAGGTAGCTTTATAATTATATAGAAAATATGAGTCATACAAATACGTGAATGACATTTTCTGAAATTCTATATGTTGTAAGTTGTAGCCATATTGAAGTTATCGTTTTGAATAATTTTTTTTTTTTCTTTTCAATTTTAATTTCATTTAAAAATGAAAAAGAACAAGCTAAAATTATGAACTGCGACTATTAAAGGAAATATTTTATTTATTTATATATTTTATTTTATTTTTATTTTTCAATCGTATATAAAAAGGTAATCAGTTTAGTTTAGTTGATTATGGACGATTTTAGTTACAATGATGTTAAAACATTAAAATCTCATGGAAAAGGTCATTTTTATAAAAGTAATATTGTGAAGCAATTGGCGCACATAGCGATTTTATATGATAATAAAATGATTTATTTATTTATGCTGTAGATGCACATTGTGCACAATTGGAGAATAAATTCATATATATATATATATATAAATGATTTGATTCAAGCACGTTTTAAGAATTTAGTTTATGTTTTCATGGAATAAATTTCATTGTAAAGATTGCTAAGATCAGATTTTTATCCGGTAGCATTTTGTTCTCTTGTGGAAATAATCATTTTAACAACAACATTCTTTGAGTTTATGAAAATTGTATTTTGTTCACAGTTCATGAAGTTGGCATCTAGGCGTTTCAGAGAATTTGTTCAATGAAAATTTTATTACCATAACTCTCAAATTTATCTAATAGTTTTCATAATGAAACTTTCATAATGAGAATTTGGCCTGTGGTTCGATAGTAACACATACAATAAATTTATCTCAAAAATCAATTTATATGCCTTTGATTTTATAGTGGTAGTCAACGTCTAGAAAAATTTCAAAGAATACATCTTCGATCTTTATAGTTATAATCAGTCCATCCAACTTGATAATTTCTATTTCATTATGATCGTAGCTTAATTTTATTAAATCTCTATAGTACAATTAAATGGAGTTGTGCTAATTATAATTTATAAATAATTAATAATAATTTAAATCTCTATAGTTTTACATTTATGTTCTGTGTTTCAGAGCTGGACCGGTCGATCGAAAAAAATTATTCGGTCATGACCAGATCGAGAGTTCTGGGCGACTAATTATAACATTTTTGGCATTGTTATATTCAATAGAGTTATAGAGCTGCTCAAGTGGAACAAGTTTGCTGAATATGCTAAAACAGTCGTTCATATAGTTCTGAAGCTGTTTTTTCAACATTATTGACTATAACTTCAGAACTATATGATCTACTGTCTTGGCATATTCAGTAAACTTGTCCCGCTTGAGTAGCTCTAAAAACCCTTCTGAACTTTCCAATGTCAACACTCTTATAATTTGGCTCCCAGAAGTGTCGGTCTGGTAAAGACCGAATACATTTTTTTCGGTTTTCCGGTCGACCGGGCCCAGCTCTGCTGTATTTATCTAAATATTCTTTGTCATTATCAAATGTATACTCTTTTAATCCACATACAATTAATAATAATTTTATTTCAGCCCATTGGTTCTTACTGGCCTCCACTACTCAATTTTCTTTCATTTCTATAAATTAATTATTTTATTTTTACACTTAATATAGAATTTAATTTGTTTGAACAATATTGAAAATTGATATGAATTTAACTGATTTTTGATGTGTTTTTTTTTTTTCTATTTTCTTGCAGACATATTCCGGCCTATTTTGTGTAGTCGTTAATCCATATAAAAAGCTTCCTATTTATACGGAAAAAATTATGGAACGATATAAGGGTATAAAGCGTCATGAAGTGCCTCCGCATGTATTTGCTATAACAGACAGTGCCTACAGATCTATGTTACAAGGTAAGTTTAGATATATGTCTCTTCTTATTTCACATTTTCTTTTTATCGTTTTTGTAATTATACATTTCTTTCTCGTACTTATTATGTATACATTGAAAAAAAAAAAAAGTAATTATAAATTGAATACGTTGGTGTTTCGTTCTAACAGCGCGAATATTTGATAGAATGTTATGTTAACCATAAAGTGCCTCTTGATTGCATAAAGTGTCTATAAATTTCGCAGTATTGTCTAATGGCATGGATGCTTGAGCTCGTGTGTAGGTACTTATAATACTGTAGAAATTCAAGTTATTTTCTTGTAAGCCTTTATATTTCATTATACCAACCATCAAAATTATATAAGAACCAGCATGGGGTGCTGAAGATAGAAGCAGTAGATACTATTTTTTTTGCTTTATTAGAAAAAAAAAAATCTAATAAGCATTGGCATTGCTTCATTTTCTTCTTTGGCTTCTTTTTATTTTTATTTTTTGTTCAAATGTTTAAGGCTCCGACTGGGTGAATAAAACATGGTAAAAACTTTTATACATTTTAAAATTGACCAGTGTTTTTTTTTTTTAATTTCATCGTTAAAAATAGTCTTTTTTTTTTATGAACATCTGGTAGGTATATATAAATCTATTTCCATGATACATTTTTTTTTTATGGTAATGAAACACCAATGAAATATGGTCTTTTTCTAATGAAATGTATCTTGTATTACAATCAATGATTTAATGAAGCACAGTACTCTTTTACCAACCAAAACCAAACCTAAATTTAGCAGAAAAATCTTTTTGTCAATTCCTAGTATATGCTTTTCGAGTTTCGTGTACGTAACTTTTATGCATGTTGAAAATCATAGAGGTGAAAAATAAGGTTGAATAGGTAAACACTGTACAGTGTCGGAGCGGAGTTCAAACCAAAAAAAACTTATAACTTTTATGCGAGATAGTATAATAATACATAAAAAAAAAATCTATCATATTTTTACGGTCTTTGCATTGAAGATTCCATTATTAATTGAAAAAAAGCGATCAAATTTACACAAATCTTGTAAATAAATTTAATACATAAAGATTTTAAAATATTTAATTTAAATTTTCGATATTGATTTTTATTAAATTTTTAGTATTTCCATTAAAGAATAAAGGTTAAAAAGGAGAGTAATGATTTTGGTTTGTGATCAAATGTTGTTTGCATAGTCGAAGAATTTTAAGAAAAAAAAAAAAAATTAAAAAAATAAATAAGTCACGAACAAGTAGTGCCATGATTTTTCTTTCGTTAATGTCAATTAACATTTCTGTAAATATATTTTAAGAAAAATACATAAAAACTAACGAAATATTGGCAACTATTCATCATATTTTTGAACTTTGATGTTTCGAAGCATAGAGAAGAAAAAAAAAACAAAACAACAACTTGTATTCGCATTCCTTAAGAATACATTGACTTATAATTTGTTCCTGTTAACTATTTTTAACATTTCCATATATACAAATAACGTGCCTAGTCAATAAGTAATTCACAGCTATTATCAACCCATTGTATTTATGTCAAACTAAACAATTCACCATAATTTTTCATATATTTATATTTATATTTCAATATTGAATTACCCCGAAGTTTCAAAACAAATAACATATAAGTGTAGTACTCATCACCAACTTTCATGTAAAGAAAATATAAATTACTTATTCTGCACATAACAGCACGTTTTACGCTCAAATACAATGTTGAAAAGAAACAAAAAATGAAGAAAAAAACAGTAATTAAAAAAGTGATTTTTCACTCTCATTTCTTTCTTATTGAAATAAATTTAAACAAAATAATATATATATTCTTGTAGTTATAAATTCTGGTACATATATTCGCGACTCGCGCGTACATGTTTTTGCATAATACATAAATTTCTGTTTAACATATAGTAAATACTTGCCAAATGCGGCTGCTGTCGGCACAATAAGCACACACAGAAGGTACCTCTTACCATGTCATTTTATTAAAAAAAAAAAGAAAAAAAATTAGTTAGTTACGTGGCATTTCATTTTAAAAATAAAATAACGAAAAAAAAAAATAAAATAAAAATCATAGAATTACAAGTGCCTTAACATAACATTGCACTATTGTTTGTTTTACGATACTTAGATGGCATGTCGTCTCACAAAAGCAAACTTATTAATCTGCTCTGTATTTAATATTAATAAATAAATACACAGATGCGCGATCTCCTATAAGGGTATTATAAACAAACAAACAAACAAAAAAATTGCATACACGTCGTTGTCGTACACTAAATTTAAAAATATATATATTTGTATAGATCAAATAATAATAATGAAATGAAAAAAAAAAAAAAAACAAAATAAAACAAAATTGATCGTTGTTTTAGTTATAAATTACTAATATATATTATACTTAGCTGGCCTTAATTTCAAAAACAAAACCATAGATGGTATTAATATAATGCGCGACTAACACAACACATACATTTTGTTCTGGAGTTTATTATTTTTATTTTATTCATTTACTTATAAATTTTTTTTATTTTTCTTTTACTTTTTTTTTTGTTTGTTTCATTTATAATAAACAAATGTATGTACTAACTAACTACTTTGTGATTGTACAAAAATTATATGAAGTACGAACAAAATATATAACAAATAAAAATTTATGATCTTGCAGTTTTTTTTTTATTAAGTTGTTATAAATATATTTCTATATATTTATACATTTACATACATTATTATTAATAATCGAGTGAATGCTTAATATTTAAATTATAAAGAAAAAAAAATCAAAGCTGGTGCACATTCAATGACACAAAACTTCTTCTTTTTTGATTGTGCTATGAATTGTGATTGTGTTTTTGAATGGGCAGTTTTCTACAAATTTTCAATTTCTTTATAATGAAAGATTAGATATTGTATTCGCGACGCTCATATAATTTCATCAGCAGTTCTCTAGCTTTTCGAATTTTATGCTTTATCTTCTGATTATGTTTTATATCTTAGATTTATTTGTTACATACGTATTACGTAGATTGCTGAAATTTTCTGAATCCATATCAAACAATATTATTCTGTAAATTCAGAAAGGTGATAAAATATCATCAAATTGAATTTCAAGTGATATTAAAACTGTTTCTAAATTATGATTATGTTCAGCCAGTTTTCCATTGTGATTATTCGACAAAAAAAAAAAAATGAACATTATTTCATGACAAATTGGAAACGTAAATCATAGTGAATTGTCCAAAACATGTTTTTTTTTTTTAAATCTTTGATCTTCCAGAAAATTTACAAAATAAGTCGTTAAATAAAATAATGGAAATTAACAATAAACTTATTGGTGTTATTATTCTCTAATTTCATAAGCAAATTTTCATTGTTAAAAAAAAATAAAAACTACATTCTCACAAAGAAGTCATTTTATAGCCCAGAGAATATTGTTCACTAAAACACACACACACAGTTAGATATATTGCTTATGCTCACCATTTAAAAATAAAAAAAAAAAAACAAAATGTTTAATTGTGGTGTTCTAGTTCAATTTAAAAAAAAAAAAAACAAAAGGCACACACAACACTCACAAATAAAAAAAATGCTGGCCGTTTTATGTTACAAATAAAATATTATAAGCATTTATTAGGTTTAAGTTGCACAAAATTACCAAATACAGATATATGCCAATGTTTTTTTGTTTTTTTTTTTTTTTCTTTCATTTTTAAGTCATTACTTTTTCCTTTTATTTTTTTTTTTTTTTGTCCAAAATGATTGATTTATTGTTTTAATTATTCATATAAAAACGATGAGATTTTTTTTTTCTTTTTCATTTTGTATAATTTCAAATATAAAGAGCTATTGTGTTTTTAGCAGGCCATATAATACATAATCGTTATGCATGCCGTCAACCTTCGGTTATACTCAGTACAGTACCATAATATAAAAAAAAAAAAAAAATAAAAAAATAAATATGTAATGATGAAAAAGGTTACTTACATTCGTTGCGTTGCGTTGTACATATTGATATTTGTTTGTATGGTGGGTATGGTTAATATAATGTTTAAATGTATAAGCAAATGTGTGCGGTGCGGTGATGATCCATAAAAAAGATAAATACATCAAAAAGTTTATGAATTATTGAATATTTTTTTTATTTTTTTTTTCTTTCTTAGTCTAATCAATGGCACGATTTATAATAGAGATAATAATTCATATTTGTTTTGATAAATTGGCCATTTAAATTTTATCAAATGTGCAAAAATTTGAAAGGAAAAATAAATAGTCTTGAGCAGCATCACTTTTTTTTTTGGTTTTATGTTCGTTTAGTTGGCTGTCATGAAGTGACTTTTTTATTTTTTTTTAAATATTCTCTTTCATAAAAATGGTGCTAAGAGATTTTCGGTAGGCTAGGATAAGGAGTAGATTGAGAGTCCCTACAATATTGTGGATAAGAGGGTCTTTTAGCTAAAGTTGTTGTAACCTTTGTATCCAGTTGATGGTGATCTATCCTTTTTTAAATAAATTGGAAGAACATAGATTTGTAGAAATATCTCTAAGACTATCTTCCCTGGATAGAGGTTTTAAGTTTTCCTCATTTTCATTATAGGATGCATCACCATCATCATCACTATCATCTAAAGTTGATTTACATTTAATTCATTGATAACTTCAGTTTGTTCTTGAATATTTTGTTTTTCTTGAACATCAAATTCCTCTCATTCGCTTGGCCTCCCTAGATCTGGTTCTAGAGAGCGGTAATTTGGGTGATAGTATTATTTATCGTTGTTAGGGTTTCCTGTAGGTCTACCATGAATCTGTCAGAGAGAGTGGCTTTGACAATTGCAGTCAGTTCTGATGAAAATATGATAATTACATATATTGACTGGAATCGTTTGTTTTTTTTTTTATCTAATTGAAAATGAGCACAGCATATATTATTCAAAACATTTACAATGTCAATGATCTTAAAAATTAATTTGATAGAAAAAAAAAACGTTTGTGATATTTGATTGTGTCGGTAAATAAGTTAAATTGAATATTCAATGGCCAATAGAGCCAGCCATTCATGCTACCCTATGAATTATATTTAATTGTCAGCCACACACAACTCAGATTTCAGAAACGAAACTCTCAAGAATTTTTCGCACTTAAAATATGGAAGAAGAAGAAGAAGAAATTTCTATATAATTCATATTCACTTAGGAATTTTAAATTACTCATATTTATAATTTGATTGATAAATAAATTAATTAATAAGTACACACAAATATCAAAAGAGTGGAATGTCAAATAAACATTCAGTCATCAGTTCATAAAATTTCATTTATAATGAAAAATGATACCGATAGATTTATAACAAAAACACTTGGACAAATATGAAGTAATAACAATGTGATTTGTTGTTGTCTGAAAGCCAAGAGTGTTTAGAGTGCTTGTGCTATACTTAATTATTATCTTTTATATCAAACAGAGAATTTCATTTTAAAAATATGCTGTGATGATGATGTTGATCATTAGTATTAACCAAGCAACGAATATATATTTATATATAATCAGTATTTTTATTATATAAATAAAATATTCTACATTTTGCGTTAGTAGTCTTTTCTTTATGGAATTCAAAATATGACACAACGACAAAAATGACAAATATCTTGTTATAGGCTAAACATTTGTTAACAATGCTATTAAATAATGTATACAAAAATAGAAATTAAAAAAAAAAAAACGAAAAAAAAATAATTATTATTATGAACAGCATGAAAAACAGATAAGATATTAAAGAAATAAAAATAATTTATGACAATTTTTCATACATTTATTAAATTTGTGTATACATACTCAGATTGAATTGCATGTGCACATTCCAACCAAGATAAATAAAATCTATTAAAACATATTTTTTTTTTAATTTTTTTTTTTTTTAAGAAAACGATAAAAAATTTAAATAAAATTTATAGATAAAAATATTAAATAATAATTTTATTTTATTTTTTCTCTTTTCCGTTCATTTTTCAGATCGTGAAGATCAATCGATTTTGTGTACTGGTGAATCTGGTGCTGGTAAAACCGAAAATACAAAAAAAGTTATTCAGTATTTAGCTTATGTAGCTGCTTCGAAACCAAAAGGTTCTGGTGCGGTAAGTGGACACAAAGAAACTTTAATAAAAATAAATTAATTTTAATGCTAAAACTGTGAAAAGAATGTTTGAAGATTTTCTTTAAAACACCCAATTAATTGTACTTACATTTGTTCGAAAGTAAAAATTCTGCAATTTTTTTATTAATTAAAAATTAATTTCTTTGTACAATTGCGCAAATTGCAATCGATCATTTTTCATTCTGTGTAAAAATTGGATAAAAAAAATAGGTTTTTTAATTAACATATAATTTATTAGAAAAAAAGACATATATTTTTTTTATAATTGTTTGCAAATCTGTTGCATGCATAATTGCATACTTGTCGCTAAAAATATGCACACGTTTTATCTTTTTTTTTTTTTCTTTCATGAAAACCTTTAATGTAAATTTTTGCTTAAAATCATATAATTTTATTATTTTCCGAATACATATTTCGCAAAATATAATTTAAATAATTAAATACAAAACTGATTTGTATGTAGGTACAGAAAAATCTGTAGGTATGTATTTCTAAAATGTCCAATAGACTGTTTTCACATATTTTAAATAAATTCATTACTTTGTTTTTCATTTCGGAAGGTTGATTTGGTTGTCTGAAGCAATTTGATTTGTCAGATATACAATAATTCAATCAAATATCAATCAATGTGACATGTCGTTTATCCATTTATTTACATTCAATTAAATGGTTTGAATGTAACGTTGCGTTTTTGATATTGATTTGTTTTTTTTCTTTTTCTTTGTGGGAATAATTTAGTTTTTCTCACAATATGGCTATGTTATAATAACGAAATAAATAGTAAATTATATCGATATGATCGATTAATCCAATTGCTTAAAACATGCGTGATTCAATAAAAATTATTTTCGAATTTATTTATGTGAGAATTGTTTTACGTGAAATTTTTTTCAATATTGAAAATACATTTCGAAAATATGAAAAAAAAAATAATAATAATAATGGACTTCTACCTCGTTCAAATTATCATCATTTTCAAGGGTATTCGTCTTGGTATTCATTCGTAATTAATAACTTCTAAATGGGAGGTAGACTTGGGTTGATCGAGAAAAGGGATAGTCTCGACTTCAAAAAATTGTGGCGATCCGTTTTGGATAATTTTTCTGTACGGACGTCCATTTAGAAGATATCAACTAAAATGCAATACCAATACCAATACCAATACCAATAATGATAATTTGAACGAGGTATTTTAGTAATATTAGAGTTTGTATGATTTTACATAGATGTAATGTTTACAAATGCACATATGGAACAACTTCGTATTATATAAATTTGAAATGTTACAATTTGGTTAAACAACCGACGAAATTTCGTATCTTCCTTTTTAATTTCAAAAATGTCTAATTCAGAACTAAAAATTCCATTTTTTTTAGCTCATTTCTTATTACTATTGCCTTAACCGATCGATAAAATTGTCACATGATTTTTACTTATTCTCAAAATAAAAAAATAAATAAAAAAAAGGTAATAATCTTATGTTATTTTTATATCATTACATAATCTGTTGATACGTGCAAAATATAAATATCAGAATTAACTTTCATTTAATTTTCCATTTATGGCTTGACAACCATAAAAACCTGCTTCTATGTTTGTTGACAATATACATAAACATATAACTACATTAAACAAAACAAAACAAAAAAAAAAAAACAAAAAACAAAAATTAATAAAATAAAATAAAAACATCAGTCACATAAATGGGTTTGTTATTCAGCTGTGTGACATAACATAATGATAGCTAGCAAACAACGACAAATTGCTTCCATGTCTAAGAGTAAAAAAGGTCAATATACCTCGGTCAATACATTTATAGTTGTGTATCATAAGAATTATCGATAACGTAACAAAAAAAAAACAAATGTGTTAATAAATAATTTTTTTTTTTAATTAATTTAGGAGTAAACATGTAAAAGTTTCAAAGTTTTAAATAAATGTATTAAACTACTCAAATTTAAGAAACCGATAATTTTCAAAAAAAAAAATAAAAAATAAGACAAATATTTTATGTTTTGTGTCAATGGTCAAAGAGAATATTTAAAAATTTCGGTAAATAATTTACATTAAAATGTTTATTTTAAGAATTACGAATTAACCAGAAGGCTCAACATTTAATTCAAGTCGGGTCAATCATTTAATACATAAAATTGAATATGATCAACTACGTTTTTATAGCATTTAATCTCACCCACGGAATATTTATTGCTAATAAACTTATTATTTATGGTATTTTGATTAATTTTATAAAAATGAAAAAAAAAAAACGGTTGACAATTTAAAAATTAAAAAAGAAATGGCCATCATTTTATAAAACTAGCGAGAAAAAATATTTCATAATTTCTTTATACCAGAATAATAAGTAACTGAATGTATAAACAAATAAATCGACATTTAAATCGTAGGAAGTGTGAAAATTTGTTTGAATATTAATTTAATTAATTATTTGTCATGAAATTTATTAACAATCTGAAAATATAATGCTAAAATAACTTAATTCGAGAAAAAAAAAATGAAAAATTATCAGCAAAGTTAATCGGAACGGCGGCTATATAAATTTTAGTTTTATTAAGCCACTGGGTATATTTTGTATGCGGAAAGTGACAAACGCAACAGGAATATAAATCATTATTTCTTAGTAGGTGCTTTATATACAATGTATTTAATGTTTTTAGTTACACTTTCAAACCGACACCATGCTAACCAGAATCTATAAATTCATTAAATTATATACTTTATTGCGCCTGCTGGTTGCTGCAATAAAATTGAATCCAACTGTAAAAATTATCGCGTGTCTCAAATTTTATTTTAATAAAATAAATGTATGATTGGCTACCGTGTGCTTATTTATTCATTTAGAATGTAATTGTAATTAATGAACAGATTCTTTTTTTTTTTTTTTTTTTTCTCATTAATTAGTAAAATCCATTAAAAGTGAGTTATATGTCTTTTGAGCATAGCACAAGCACAATTGCAAAAAAATTCAAATTTTTATTGAAATTTTGCATTTCTTTGCCTAATGGGGACGAATAATTTAACGTTAATTAATTTAGAATTTGCTCTGGTATGAATTCAATCCATCACAAGTGGAGAATTTAGTAGATCAGTGATCAGAAAATTATTTTAGCTAATTTTTAAATATTCATAACGGAATACACATTCAACGTCCAAAAAAAATATCTGTAGTCGTTATTTAATCTATTCTCTTTTTTTTTCTATCATTCCCATTTTGATAAATTGATTTTCTTATTTTCGATATTTAATACACTAAGAAAAACTACATGGATTCCAAAACTCTCGCATCTAATCTGATCAATAAGTTCCGATTTCGATTATAATAATTAATCAATAAAAAATCGAAATATATTCAGCTACTTATTGCCGGGTATGCATATTGTGGTCGTGATAATAATATATTATTTAAAACATGTTAAAATTGATCATTGATTTTAATCGCATGCCATGTTTTTTTTTTTTTTTTTTAGCTATTTTATATAAAACTATATAACTATAACTATACAAACCGAATGAAAATTAATCTTGAAATTAGTTAAATAATAAAATATTGTTGTGTAGGTACATAAAGTGCACGAAAAACATGCAATATCTACAAGAAACCATCAACAATAATATTCTAGTTACAAAAAAAATAAGAAAAAATAAAAAAATAAAACAGGAAAGAAAAGAAAACAAATTTCAATGATTTATGGCTGCGATAGTTTTTTTTTTTTTTGAAATAGACCATACTTTAAATACATTTTGTATGAATTTTGTTGCACTCTAGAGCAACTAGTTGCGCACACCAGTTTTATTTTTCTGAATTCTCTCTGATTAGCACATGTTTTATATTTGTTTTTTTTTCTAAATTAATGAAAGAAAAATTAAAAATCAACAAAATTAAATTAAACGAATAGAAATAAAATTTGTAATATGAGAGAGTTCCTTAAATGTTTTTTTTTTTTTAATGTTTCACGTCACACAACAACAACAACAACAAAAACATGTATCTCTGAATATGGTAAAGGTTGTTCGTTTCGTTCATTCGCGATCTGTTATGGTATATATCTTAACATAGAGTACAGTCATTGATTCCATTCTATTTTTCCGTATATGGCATGAATTATAAATATATATAAAATTAAATGAAAAGAAAAATAGCGCGTTGTAAAATCGGGTTACATGACCAAGATTACCAAGCAATATTTATTCAAAATGAAAAAAATTAATGAAAATATTAAACTGAAAATGGTTCTTTCGCCATATGTTTTTGTTATTAAGTAATCCATATCGCAATGTTTATTAAATTTTTATTTTGTGTAAATAATTAATGGGTAAAATGCTGAAAAGAATCGACCCCATACAAAAAAAAATAAATAAAAAAATGACAAATAGAAATTATTTATTAATTTATTTATTTGTTTTTTTTTTTTTTTTAGTTTTAATTATTTGTAAATACTTTTAAAAAATCCAACATAAGCACTGAATTTATGTCAAATATGGATGAGGAATAAATGATTCACTCATACGGTTTTTTTTTTTCGTTCGCTATGTTTTTATAATGATTTAATTTTTAATTAATTAATGCGTTTATTAGTGTTTTGTAATCGTATATTATTTTATTTACAAATCAGTAATCGCTTAGTCAGTTTTTTTTTTATGTTGAATTGAACGTAGATCGGAATTTGAGTACATACTGCTTGATACAAATAACATTTTTTTAAGTAATAGACTGCGAAAAGTAACTTTTTTTTTTTTAAATAAAGAATTTAAAACTGAAATAATTTCAATGATAATGTTACAAATTAAACGATCAATTATAGCAATTAATAATATAACGTTAAGTCCAATGTTATGCAATAAAGAAATGTTTCTCAGATCCAACAATAATGGTAAATAGTGTAGAATATGCGCCATGGTTCATAATCTTTAATCCATAAAATTTTCTTTTCGAGGCAATTTCTGTCTATTCAAAATATGACAAAAACATACATACTTGTTGGATATCATCTTAAAAGACTAAATACTATAACCATTTAATTTTGGATCCCTCGACCCCCCCCTTCCCCCACTTCCCCTGGAACCTACAAATTTGTTTAATTCACAAAACACGGAACCAATTTCATTCGACAAATGAAATTTATTAAAACATTATCTCCATCAAAAGTACAAAATAGAAAAATGAAAGAAATGCGTGTAATTTCTTTGAGCAGATGTTCAATTATAATTAAATGTTATTTTCGCACGAACATTTCGTAGGTACGCATTTATGGTAAATCATGAATATGTTTATAATAATAGCATTTGCGAGTAGTACCTTTAATAGCATAATAAAATGAATTAATATATTTATTAAGAACGAGTGGTCGGTTCATAACCTAATATTTATATAGAATTTGTATAGAGAAAGTTATGATGATCAAAAGAGTACAGAATCTTTATTGAAATTTTGTTGCAAATAAACAAATGAGTATAAAAAAGTGAAGAGGCAATCACTTTGGTAGAACCATGCATTTAATATGCAATTGTGTTGCCAATAACATAAACAATATTTAACAATAATTTCTTCCAAATAAAATATTATCTACCTAGTAATTTCCTAAGATTAAGAAAAAAATAGCAAAGCAATATACTTGATTTTTTTCAAAATTTTGCAAATTTCCTAAATAATGAAGTAAAAAAGATAGCTATTATAAAATTCTTTATATCTGGATAATTTTTTTACTTCATTTTTGAGAAATTTGGAAAATTTCGAAAAAAAATCAAGTATTGGTTTGATAATTTTTTTTTTTGTTTTTTTTTTTATTTTTTTCACTTTTTTTTTTTTTTTCGATGCATGTGGACGGATTTTTTTGGTCGAGATACCAAAAGACGCGGAATTTTTTTTTTTGGACTGTTTCGATTTTGCATCGTGGCACCCAATTTTCTGTTTTTTTTTTGCACTTTTTTTACATATTGAGTTGGAACTCGGGTGTGGCCAGACGGATCTTAATGGTCAATATACCAAAAAGACGCAGAATTAAATTTCTGTGAAAATATATAAATATGTACTGACCTTTTTTTTTGAACCTGGAAACATTTTTTTACAAAAATGAAGTCGTGTACCAACTAATTGGCAGCTTGTTTTTTTGGCACCCATTTAAATTAACCACTAAAATCATGATTTTGAGCCACTAGCTTTGCATAGTTGGCTTCTGGACAAAGAGCAAATCATTATTTTAGTGGCTCGAATGAATTATTTAGTGGCTAACATTATTATTTTAGTGGCTCAAAACAATTTATTCCGTTTTTTATAAATACGTCTATATTTTTAACAATCTACATTTTTTTTTTTTGTGTAAACTTTTTGTTTTTAAAAGAATAAAATAAATTAAATGTGTATTTATTTTCTATTTTTCTATATATTCGTTTCAACTTTGATGTCTTGATGTTGCTCGTACAAAAATTATATTGCTCGCATTAATATTAATATAATTGAACTTTGCTGTATGTTGTTGCTGCTGCTCTATGTATAATTTATATGATGATTGAACCAACAAAATTATATCGGATCTCCATATAGGCTCCACATCCAGCCCTCATTATTGTAAGTATACATTATTTTTTTTCTATTTTTTCTATTTACTTTTAAAAATTATTTATTTTTAATTGAAACTAACACACGCTAAGTAATATTTTGTTTTATAAGAACTTCAATAATTGATCTAACCATCATTTTTTTTTTCTTTCTTTCATTTTTTCTATTTTCTCTTTCATCATTCATATTGAAAACATGAACAAAATCATTCATAACAATTAAATAATATAATAATGGATGAAACGAATGAATATTGAACACACACACACACACATCCATACAAAAAAAAAAACAAACGAATATTTAACATAACTCTTTATTTCATTGTTGTTTGTTGGTTGCGGTTCGCGGTATATTATTCAAATAAAATAACAACGTGTTTGTAAAATGCAATCACGTTTTTTTTTTTTATTTTTCAAATATTTAAAACGCGAATAAAAACAAAAACTAAACAAAACAAACAAAAACAATAAAAAATAATATAAATATAAATATAAATATAATGCAAAAATGGTTAATGTTACATAATCTTATATTGATTTTGATTTGTGCAGAGCCACTCGACAACGTTTGCGGTAAAGTATTTTCTTCATTTGTTTTAATATTTAGATTAATAATAACTTTTTTTTTTTTTCAATTAGATGTTTTATATTTGTCGTTCTGTTGTTATATTTATTTATTTAATTTTTTTTTTGTTATGTGATACTTTTAGATCAGTATTATTTATTTTATTTTTGTTTTCATTATTAGATCATTTGAAATTATTATACTATATGTGTGTAGGTCTAGGTATATGTAAATGCAACAATTTAACGTAATTGAATGCACACATGCTTTATTTTATTAGAATATTTATTGTGTTTTCTATACCTATAGTATTTTAGTCATTATATTGCACCATATTTTTGAATATGAATAGAATTATATCTTGGTATCCACCACAGAGCAACAGGTTCTATACCAATAATATTAATAGTAACATTATTCTTCTGATTTTCATTAATGATAAAAGGTTTTATTAAAACACATATTGTTTTGCATATTTACTTATTTCATTTTTTTTTTATCATATTCCTATGTGGTAGAAAAATCACAATAGATTTCAGTTAAGTATAGAATAATTTCAAACGATTTGTACTTACAGCATTGCCACGAATTGAATATTAAATAAACAAAAAACAAAAAAGTTCGACTCAAATATAAATTGGAAGTTTTTTTTAACATTAATATTAAGAAAAGATGAGTTAAAGAATAAAACCACTTTTTTAACGTTCAAAATGAATCTTAAAGTTTTGTTAGACTTAGGAATAGAGGATTGAAAATTCGAATTTTTTAAAAGTAACGCTAAACCTTATATTCCTTCTTTATTTTCTTTTTTCTCGGTTTCTTAAATTCCAAATATTCGATAAGTTTATTTTTCTGGTAAATTTTTTTATAATTCTGATAGTAATTCTGTGCAATAATTATAATTTACAAAAAAAAAAAAAAAAACAAACAAAAAGCACAACTTGCTTATCAAAGATTATTTATCAAATTTTACCTGGCACTCACTGTTAAAAACCGTATATAATTGTTAGAAAACATATTAATATAGTAGTTTGTCTGTATGAGTACATATAATATTATGAGTGACGATGCATTATCGTTTAACGATTATTTGTGTTAACAATGCATTCGCAGGTACTTACTTACTTTTGGAAATATTTAAGCTATTTTCATGTTTATCACTTACTGAACAAATGGCTAATCGCATATATTATTTGAATTCCTTTTGTAACAAATATTTCGATAAAATTTTGAATACTTACAAAATATATTGCCTTTAATGTAATTTAAAAAATAAAAATCATACAAGTGGTTAAATTAATAAAATCTTAAGGAATTTCTTTTTTAAATAAATCTGAGGCTATTTAATTCTATTAGATAATTAATTACTTATAAATACAGTTTTTTTTTTTGATACAAACAAAAATACTTACTGCTGAACTCAATAAAAAATCTCAATATGCAAATTGCTTATCTACATTGTAAATTCATATTCATTCCTTGCATGTACACTATAATATTTTTATTATGTCGATTGGAGTGGTTTTTCTGTTTTTTCAGTTATTCATTGTGTAATATTTTGTTTTTATAATTTCAGGGAGAACTAGAACAACAGCTGTTACAAGCAAATCCCATTCTTGAGGCATTTGGTAATGCTAAAACTGTTAAGAACGATAACTCTTCTAGATTTGTAAGTTCAAATATATTTCCAGAAATATTTCTATTGTTCATAGTAAAAACAGTTTTTTTTTTTTTTTTTTTTTGTTTACTTTAAATAGGGTAAATTCATTCGTATCAACTTTGATGCATCTGGTTACATTTCGGGTGCAAATATCGAAACCTATTTATTAGAAAAGTCACGTGCCATTCGTCAAGCTAAAGATGAACGAACATTCCATATCTTTTATCAATTATTGGCCGGTGCAACTGCCGAACAGAAAGAAAAATTCATATTGGATGATATTAAATCATATTCATTTTTATCTAATGGCAGTCTTCCAGTACCTGGTGTTGATGATTATGCTGAATTCCAAGCAACTGTTAAAAGTATGAATATCATGGGAATGACTACTGATGATTTTAATTCCATCTTTCGTATTGTTAGTGCTGTATTGTTGTTTGGTTGTATGAAATTTAAACAAGAACGTAGTTCAGATCAAGCAACATTACCAGATAATACTGTTGCACAGAAAATTGCCCATTTATTGGGTTTAAATGTCACGGATATGACCAGAGCATTTTTAACACCTCGTATTAAAGTTGGAAGAGATTTCGTCACAAAGGCACAAACTAAAGAACAAGTTGAATTTGCTGTTGAAGCCATTACAAAAGCATGCTACGAAAGAATGTTTAAATGGTTGGTGAACCGCATTAATCGTTCGTTAGATAGAACCAAACGGCAAGGAGCTTCATTTATTGGTATTCTCGATATGGCTGGTTTTGAAATATTTGAACTAAATTCATTTGAACAATTATGTATTAATTACACCAATGAAAAGTTGCAGCAATTGTTCAATCATACTATGTTTATATTAGAACAAGAAGAATATCAACGAGAAGGCATTGAATGGAAATTTATTGATTTCGGTTTAGATTTGCAACCAACTATTGACCTTATTGATAAACCTGGTGGCATAATGGCACTGCTTGATGAAGAATGTTGGTTCCCAAAAGCAACTGATAAAACATTTGTGGAGAAATTAGTGTCTGCTCATTCCATGCATCCGAAATTCATGAAAACCGATTTCCGAGGTGTTGCCGATTTTGCCATTGTTCATTATGCTGGTAAAGTAGATTACTCTGCAGCTAAATGGTTGATGAAGAATATGGATCCATTAAACGAAAATATTGTATCATTATTACAAACATCTCAGGATCCATTTGTAGTAAATATTTGGAAAGATGCTGAAATTGTCGGAATGGCCCAACAAGCATTAACTGATACTCAGTTTGGTGCAAGAACACGTAAGGGTATGTTCCGTACAGTTTCTCATTTGTACAAAGAACAATTAGCTAAACTTATGGATACTCTTCGCAATACAAATCCTAATTTCGTGAGGTGCATTATTCCAAATCATGAAAAACGCGCTGGAAAAATTGATGCTCCACTTGTTTTAGATCAGTTACGTTGTAATGGTGTATTGGAAGGTATTCGTATTTGTCGTCAAGGTTTCCCTAATAGAATTCCATTCCAAGAGTTCCGTCAACGTTATGAACTTCTTACACCAAATGTAATTTCAAAAGGTTTCATGGATGGTAAAAAAGCTTGCGAACAAATGATTCATGCTCTTGAACTTGATTCTAATTTGTTCCGTGTCGGCCAATCGAAAATCTTCTTCCGTGCAGGAGTCTTGGCTCATCTTGAAGAAGAACGTGATTATAAAATAACCGACTTGATTGTTAATTTCCAAGCATTCTGCCGTGGATTTTTAGCCCGTAGAAACTATCAAAAACGATTGCAACAACTCAATGCCATAAGAATTATTCAACGAAATTGTGCGGCCTACTTAAAGCTAAGAAACTGGCAGTGGTGGCGTTTGTATACAAAAGTAAAACCGTTATTAGAGGTTACAAAGCAAGAAGAGAAATTAGTGCAGAAAGAAGATGAATTAAAACAAGTTCGTGAGAAATTGGATAGTTTATCTAAAGATGCTCAAGATTATGAGCGTAAGTTTCAACAAGCTATTGAAGAGAAAACTCACTTAGCTGAACAACTTCAAGCTGAAATTGAACTTTGTGCTGAAGCAGAGGAAAGTCGTATGAGATTAGCAGCGCGTAAACAAGAACTAGAAGAAATGATGCAAGAATTAGAAGCACGCATTGAAGAAGAAGAAGAACGGGTAACTACAATGAATAGTGAAAAGAAAAAGCTTCAATTAAACATTCAAGATTTAGAAGATCAATTGGAAGAAGAGGAAGCTGCTCGTCAGAAATTGCAATTGGAGAAAGTACAGCTAGATGGTAAAATTAAAAAGTATGAGGAAGATCTTGCTATTACCGACGATCAAAACCAAAAATTGTTAAAAGAGAAAAAAATATTAGAGGAGCGCGCAAACGATTTGTCACAAACTTTGGCTGAAGAAGAAGAGAAAGCCAAGCATTTAAGCAAATTAAAAGCAAAACATGAATTTACTATAGCTGAATTAGAAGAACGTTTATTAAAAGATCATCAACAACGTCAAGAAACCGATCGTAGTAAGCGTAAGATTGAAACCGAAGTTGCTGATTTACGTGAACAATTGAATGAACGTCGAGTCCAAATTGATGAAATGCAAGTACAATTATCAAAACGAGAAGATGAGCTTACACAAACTTTAATGAGAATTGATGAAGAGTCTGCCACCAAAGCGCAAGCGCAAAAGATTCAACGGGAACTTGAATCACAGTTGGCGGAAATTCAAGAAGATTTAGAGGCAGAAAAACTTGCGCGTGCTAAAGCTGAAAAATATCGTCGCGATTTAAGCGAGGAATTAGAAGCTCTGAAAAATGAATTATTAGATTCATTGGATACAACTGCTGGTAAGTCTAAGTAAGTTTCATAACCAATCAGAAATTTAACTGGCTTTATTATTATTCAATATAGCACAACAAGAACTTCGTTCAAAACGAGAACAAGAATTGGCTTCATTGAAGAAGAATCTTGAAGATGAAGCAGTGACACATGAGGGTCATTTGGCTGATATGAGACACAAGCATTCCCAAGAATTATCTGGTATTAACGAACAACTTGAAAATTTAAAGAAAGCCCGTACTGGTTTGGAGAAATCAAAACAAACTTTAGAGGCTGAGAATGCTGACTTAGCAACAGAATTGCGTAACGTTAATTCTTCTCGCCAGGAAAATGATCGTCGTCGAAAGCAAGCAGAATCACAAATCGCTGAACTACAGGTAAATATTTTGCGTATATTTTCACATTTCCACCTGATTATTTCAAACCATATTATTTTAAAAATATGAATTATCAAGTTTCTTGATTTTTTGTTTCGTACTGCATGTTTTTTAAAGGATGAGATTTGGTATTTTATGCATGTAATTTTAATTTTGCAATTTGGTTTCCTTGCTATTTAAATCTTAAATAATTTTTAATAATTCCTTTTTCGTTTCATATGTTCAAAGGTAAAACTTGCTGAAATTGAACGGGCTCGTTCGGAACTACAAGAGCGTGACACTAAATTACAACAAGAAGTTGACAACATAACCGAACAACTTGAAGATGCTGAATTGAAATCAGCTGCTGCTATTAAATCAGCTAGTAATATGGAAAGCCAACTGACAGAAGCGCAACAACTTTTAGAAGAAGAAACACGTCAAAAGTTAGCATTGAGTTCAAAATTACGTCAATTAGAATCAGAAAAGGATTCTCTTCAAGAACAACTTGAAGAAGATGAAGAATCTAAGAAAAATTATGAACGTAAACTTGCGGAAATTAACCTCCAAATGCAAGAGTTGAAAAAGAAAGCTGAAGAGGATTCTGATGTTGTAAAAGATTTAGAAGAAGCTCGTAAAAAGTCTAACAAAGACCTAGAGGCTCTACAACGTCAAATCCAAGAGTTACAAGCTATTAATGATCGCTTAGACAAGAGCAAGAAAAAAATTCAATCAGAATTAGAGGACGCAACAATTGAATTAGAAGCTCAACGAACTAAAGTTCTTGAACTTGAAAAGAAACAGAAAAATTTCGATAAGGTATTATCTGAAGAGAAGGCTATTAGTGAACAACATGCACAGGAACGTGACACTGCTGAACGTGAGGCTCGTGAAAAAGAAACAAAAGTCTTGTCCTTAACACGTGAGCTTGATGAGGCTTCTGATAAAATAGACGATTTAGAACAAAAACGAAAAGCACTTCAAAATGAATTGGATGAGTTAGCAAACTCACAAGGTACAGCCGATAAAAATGTACATGAGCTTGAAAAAGCAAAACGAGCACTTGAAAGTCAATTAGCTGAATTGAAATCACAAAATGAAGAACTTGAAGATGATTTACAATTAACTGAAGATGCAAAATTACGTTTAGAAGTTAACATGCAAGCCTTAAGAGCTCAATTTGAGCGTGACATTCAAGCAAAAGAAGAACAGGCTGAAGAGAAACGCAGAGGTTTGGTTAAAGCACTTCGTGACCTCGAAACGGAACTCGACGAAGAGCGTAAACAACGTGCAGCTGCTGTTGCCGCTAAAAAGAAACTTGAAAGTGATTTAAAAGATATTGAAGCAACCCTCGAAATGCACAATAAGGTTAAAGAAGATGCGCTTAAACATGCGAAGAAGCTTCAAGCTCAACTTAAGGATGCTTTGCGAGATGCTGAAGACGCTAAAGCCGCTAAAGAAGAGCTTGCTGCTGCAAGTAAAGAAGCCGAACGTAAAGTAAAAACATTAGAAGCAGAAGTTATGCAACTCTCGGAAGATCTTTCCAGTTCAGATCGTATTCGACGCGCCGCTGAAGTTGAACGTGATGAATTGCTTGATGAAGTTCAAACTCTTTCCAACAAAACATCATTGGTTATTGATGAAAAACGTCGCTTAGAGGCACGTATTACTGCCCTTGAAGAAGAACTAGAAGAAGAGCAATCAAATTCAGAAGTAATTTTGGATAGAAATCGAAAATCACAACTCACTATTGAGCAAATAACAACTGAATTGGCCACTGAAAAATCAAATACACAAAAACATGAAAATGCTAGAGCATTACTTGAACGGCAGAATAAAGAGCTGAAAGCTAAATTGGCCGAAATTGAAACAACTCAGCGCACTAAAATCAAGGCAACTATTTCTGGTCTTGAAGGTAAAATTAGTAATTTGGAAGAACAACTCGAAACTGAAGCAAAGGAGCGTTTACTTCAACAAAAGACGAATAGGAAATTAGATAAGAAAATTAAAGAATTGACTATGAATATTGAAGATGAACGACGACATGCTGATCAATATAAGGAACAAATTGAAAAGGTAAAAAAAATTTAAATACTTTTTCTATAGGTAATCTTATAAATTGTAAAAGTATGTAATAATTCATTAATTGTTTTTGATTTATAGGCAAATGCTCGCATGAAGACACTTAAGCGTAATCTCGATGAGCTAGAGGAGGAAATGCAAAAAGAGAAAGCACAGAAACGTAAAGCACAACGAGAATGTGAAGATATGATTGAAAGTCAGGAGACGCTGAACAGAGAAATTAATTCACTAAAAACTAAACTTAGGTATAAAAAAAAGAAAAAATTAATGACGACTGCCATATAATGCAGCTAATTTGAATAATTTAAATAACAACCAATTTTTTTATCTTTCTTTTTCTTGAAGGTCAAATTGACATAAAATTATTCCTTTTTGAATCTTCATTGTTAAAATGTTAAGTTTATTATTATTCCATTTTTGTGATGAGAAAAAAAAATTAATTTATTTTATAACTGAGAGGTAAACTGAGATGTTGTGATTTCTGTTATGCCATTGTGTAGCGTTTATCATTTTTAACGTTTTTTTTTTTTTTTTTTTTGATATGCAATGTGTGCAATTAATTTATTAACTCCCCGATTATATCGTTTTGTTAAGGTAGAACTCTTACGTTAATTTTCCCATTCTAATTTTCTAACACTTTATTTTAAACTCAAAAATATATGATTTATTTCGAAGTTTGATTCCACGTGTGCTGGGCATTTCTAATTTCTAATTTGAAAATAAATGTAATCAAACCTGATTTCATACTTATAACTATTTTAAATGGAGCAAAAATATCGATTATATTATTTCTAAAAGTTTTCATTCTATTTTACTTCAAGTGGTTGTTAGAAGAATTCGCAAAGCAAAAAAAATAGTAAATGCCTGTGATAATGAATTTAAATGTAAAATCTTTATTTTTTTTTTAATAACTTTTTCCATTACTCACGGAATTTGCGAATTTGTACATAAAAATTGAATTCTCCTCTCTTCCACTTTATTATTATTATTATTTTTTTTTTTTTTAATTTAGTGAAATAGTTAATTTAATATACAAAAGTTAGTTCAGCAATATAAACATAGATTTAAAATTAATTACTTATAATTAACGCATGTTTCCGTTATATTTATTTTAATTAATAGAAAATTCAAATCCGTTTGCAATTTAAACTTACCAAAAATTAAATTACATATTAATAATAAATAATTTGGTATTTCAGACGAGGAGTTGGCAGCATGAGCTTAAGTTCATCACGTTTAACATCGCGTATAACATCAGATGATAGTTCTGTTAAAAATGAATCTATGGATGAATCATTAGATGAAACCAACTGACACAATCACGACCAAAATCATCGATCAACGAAAACAAAATCAACATTCTCAACAACCATAAACACGTCACGACGTCGTTACCAATACTAATTTTCAATTAATTCTTGTGTTATGAAACCGGAATTTAAAAAAAAAAAAAAACATATTTAAAATTTAAGTATATATATAAAAAAAAAAAAAAAAATAAAAATTCATTTGCTGCGCTTTTTTCATTTATATATATATAAAAAAATGTATTATATATTTTAATTACACTAAAAAATATTAATAATATTATTAATTATTATTATTATCAGAATTAAAAAAAAAAAATTATAAAAAAATATCAAAAGTTATAAAATGGAGGGCGAAAAAAACAAACAATTAATAAATAATTCTTTACTAATTTTTAATAAATCAGAAAGGTTGCATTTATTATAAAATACCTGACAGACAAAAAAAGAAGAAGAAAAAGAAAAAGAAGAAGAAGCGAAATATGCCTAAAGTCCAAAATAAAACTTCGCATGTGTATAGATTGACGCATTACTGTTCGGACAAAACCATCTAAATTGTTAGAAAAAAAAAAATGGAATTAGATTAGCCTAGTTAATTAAATAATCGACGATATTCTTTAATGAACGTGTGTTTTCTTTTAATGGAAAATAAAAAAATGTCCACAAAATAACAATTTAATTTAGCCAGTCTGTATCCAAATTCAAGATGAAGGAAAATAACCGTCATTCGTAATATATGTTATAGCATTGTATAGTATTTCTATAATATATCTTTGGTGTCGAGCAATTTCTTTCGGTCATAGTTTTTCTAGGTTTGTAATAAAATTCAAGGTCGTATTCTGTCGAAAGTTAATCAGTACTGAATTTAAAATGACTACACACACACACACACAGCTTTCATAAACATATTATCATTTTTTTTTCTCTATTGTGTATTATTACAATCAAAACAGAGAAGAAGAGAAATACATAAAAAAAAAAACAAAGAAATAGAATAGAATGTATCAAATCAACATACAAAAAACAAAAATATATGTGCCATTTTCTGTTGAAAAGAATAAGTAATTAAATATAATCTGAACACTATAAATTGCTTCCACTATTCACATAGATCTTCCTTCCTATATTTATAAAAAAAAAAAAATGAAAAATAAAAAAAAATATATATAAAAATAATAATAATAATATATGAATAATTGAATATTATCATTTTAGATATATTTAATTGTTTTTCATTATTATTTTACTTAAAATTTCATATTTTTATTTCTAGTTTAATAGTTTAACCTTCGAGCCTATTTGGTTTGGGTGTTTCGTAAAGCTGGGTTGAATTTGCGTAACCCATTTTTTTTTTTTTTTATATTTTAATTAAATTATACCAATGAAATGATCAAAACAGTTTTTAATTACATTTTTTTTTGTTTTGTAATGAAGAACACAAAAAAAAACTATTTCAATGAATGTGAGTATTGAAATGTTGAAATGCTGTCTCTTGCATAGCCAGTCAATGAATTCATCAATCAGGCTTACACTTACATATTTTATATATTTTTTCACTAAACGTACAATAGCAAAGCCCCACCCCTCAGAATCATTTAAAATATTTAAATTTTAAAGATTTTTTTTTGCAGAAATTCATAGGTTACTTCAACATTGGTTGACGATAAATAAATGTAATAGCGAATGTTGTAAAAAATTGTTTAAATTATCGTTTTTCTAATTTTAAGATTTTGTTTTTTTTTTTTTTAAAGAGCTATATTATAATCGCGCTGAATTTTATCGCCTAAATTAAGCACTAAGTTCACTTTTTTTGAATTCTAAATCAAATAAAAAAAAACAAAAAAAAAACGGTTTTTCGTAAAGAAACTTATAACGAAATTGAACGCTTAAGACCCAAATCTCAAGCTATAATCCTATCAAAAGAAAATTAAAAATATAAATCGTTTTTCCAAATTATTTATAATAAATATATATATTTTTTTTTCTTATATTCTTTATATTTTTTAAAATGTTATTAATAAATTTGTCAATAAAATCAAAATAATACTTTCCAAGTTAAATTAAATGAAAAATAATTAAACGGTCTGGTCGATACCCATTCAAAATTGTGTTATTGTTATTTTCATAATTTTCAATAATTTGTAAAATTCATATAAATTACATTTTATAAATATCGAATGAAAATATTTTCTCAGACAAATATTCATAATTTCATTTCATCGCACACAAATTTCTATTGAAATGAAAAAGTAAAAAATTAAATACAGCGAAACAAAAAAAAAAAAAAAAATTTATACAAAAATATCACAAAAGTGGATATCGTTATATTGTAAATGTTCTTAATTTTTGTAGTGTAGGAATTAATAAATATTAAAAAGAAAATATTGAAAAAAAAAAAAGTAAAAATGTTTACAAAGAAAACAGAAAGTAGCGATTTGTTTTTTTTCTATAAGTTTCTACTAATATTACTGAAAATAGAAATAGAAATTGTTAAGTATTATTATTAATATTAGTCAATTAATAATATAAATATAAAAGAAAAACAATTATTACATTTTCTTACAAAATTTAATACAAAAAAAAATAAGAAAAAATAAGAATTAAATTTTTTTTTACTCAAATATATAAAAATTAAAGAAAATCAATTTAACAATAAAACTAGAAAGAAGAAAAAAAATATGATGAAAATTTTGTATAGTTTCTAAGATAAAAATTCAAAAGCCACATATAATTGCGATGACATTGATTATATATTATTATTATTATTATTTTCTATAAATTTTTGTTCTAATGGCTATTTTTTTTTCGTTTCTGGAACTTTTTTTTGGTTCTAATATGGCTATATTTTCTTTTCTGTTAAGCACCATTTATACTCTAGAATTCTAGAAATTTATATTTTTATTTTTATGATTACCGATTTAATTATTTTTGTTTTTGCTTATTATTTTCTATTTTGTTTTTTTTTTAATTTTTATTTAAAACACATTAACTGAACTAATATGTTTTTTTTTTTTTTTTACTTAACTTTTAGGTTACAATAAAATTTTTACAAAAAAAAAAAAAAAACAATTTTTATTAATATAATTAAATATTAACAATGGTTTCTGTTCATACATTAAAATATTATAATATTTATAAAAAAAAAAAAAATTATTCAAATGCTTTTTATTTACTGTACGTTGTAAAAAAAAAAAAAAACAAATAATTATTTGTAATAAAATCAGTGGCAGTTTTACACACTGGGGGGGCTTCAGGCGAGCTAATAAATATATACATATATTAAAATGAAATGTGCGACCAAAAAAATGTATGGTTTTCCCGTTTACAAAAGCACTATAAAAATTTAAAAATAAATAATGTACGACCCAAAAATGTATGAGCAAAAAGTATCTGGAGGTTCAAAAGAAAAAAAAAAGGTGGGACCTCGAAGAAGTTGTTCTGTTATCTCTCTGGGTCAGTTCGCCGCTGAATAAAATGCTATCAGGTTGTATATTTTTTATTATATTCTAATACCTGAAGTAAGTTTCGTAAGCATGGAACGTTTATTTATGGCGTATATTAGATTTTTTTTTTCCATTTATTTTTATGGCAGAATTGTTTATAAATTATGAGAAAATTATGTAAATCAATTTTCATTTCCTGTTGTACCGTAGATGTACCAAATATCGTACAGGCCCCTAACTTGTACATGTACACAGTACACCTAGCCTTATATACCCGATTTAACAGAAATTGTTCGGTTTATATCAAATATTTTTATTACTATAAAAAATATTTATAGTGTCATTTAGCATAAATTGTGCGTTTAGTTTTAACTCACCATCCACATAACGGTAAGTTTAATGCTTATATAAAACATAAAAATGCCACGTGTTTGCTGTTTTCTTTTTTGGTGTACGAAGCTAGAATATATTTTATTATAAAAATATGTGCCCCAAACGTTCGTACACTAACTATTTAACCCAAAATAACGGTATTTTTACTTATATTTAAATCGTCGGAGAAAATAATACTTCACTCATCACCCCTCTGACCACTTTTAGCCCTCCCCCCAACAATGAGAGCATTTTATTTTGTTTGGTGTACGAAATTTCGTACACATATAATTTTAATAAAATCTACAGTGCTTCTTCTTAAAAAATTCTTATGATGTAATTTCATGCTCCCCAACAACTCCACCAAACGCTCATCAGTCATCACCTCCATTTCATTTTTCGAAACTTCGTAGTTGATATTGACTACGTTTTCGGCTCAACTTTGCTGGGTTTTAAAATAATTCAAAAACCATATAATTTTTAATGTTCCGAATTTTCTGTGTTTTTATGTTTTGAAATTGTGCACTGGGCGTTTTACTAAGATTATATTACTATAAAATAATCTCAACACAGTACTTTTGCAACAGTTGTCATGAAGCGGTGTGTGTATCTAAATAAATAAAATCAAATTCCTTCTATTGCATGGTACGACAATTTCTTAGACAACTAAGTACATCTTATATCTAAAAATAATTGTGTGAATTTAGCGTTTGGTTTTTTACACTAAAATATTACAAAAAAAGCATGTGTTTAAACAACCTTTTTTTTTATTTCTTCTTCATTTTAATTCGTTTCTTATAATAATACAGCAAATATAATTATGTAGTATTAAACACTAATACTATAATTTTTAGTATTCAAGAGCATAATCTAGCGATATAAAAGGATTAGAATTTATCTTTTAAAATCAAAAATTATTAAGTTTTTATTAAATTTCTGCAGCATCGACGACTGGAACAGTAGCATCACCTGCAACTGCTAAAGCATTTGGACGCAAACCTCGGATACTGATATCGTACACGATTTCTTCAATTTTTTTCACATCATATTTCAATGCGTCAAACCGCTTACGTAGACCATCATTTTTGAGATTCAATAAACGAAAACCAGCATTCAAATCGGCTACAAAACGTGAAATATTTAACGGTCGTTCATAATCACCCAATGTAACAGCATTCGTTGCAAAACGAGACTAAAAAAACAAAAAAACAAAATTGAATGAAGTATTTCAAGTTTTTTTTAACCTCTTTTCAGATCACTTACAAGCTCGGACGCCAACTGAAGCAAACCCATTAAGTAGTCTTCGATATCCAAATGGAAACCTTCTTTCTGGGAAGTTTTGACTAAAGTAAATGATTTAATTAGTTTTAATAAAAGGGCACAACAAATATGCAAGTCATTATTTATTACGTCCAAGAATTTCGGCAACAGTTTCGCGTGTTACCAAAAATCCAGCTTCCAAATATACCGTTAAGGCAATTAAAAATACCACTCGCTGGGTCAAATAATGCCAATGGTCACAATAACGATAATATTGTCCGGCAGGTACAACTTCTGCCAGTTTTAAATATAGTTCCTTACATTTTACGAATTGTTCTCGAGCTTTTAGGCAACCTGATGGAACTGAAAGTAAATATAAAATATAAGAGTTTTAGATAAATGGCATAATGCAAATAGACAAAAAACGAAATATACAAAGGGCGTCACCCCTAAATAGTTTTTATTAAATTAATGCAATACTTTCTGTGATGCTGGTATGAATAACCTGTAAGGATATAGCCGCCTCTTTCGCAGATAGATCAATTTCTTTCACTATGTTTCTTATTTCCTATAAATAAAATTTGAAATAATGTTGTATGTACACATAACCTATAAAATCACAAATGCTAAAGTAAAATTTGGATATAAATTTACTTACCTCTCTCAGATCTTGATCGTTATTTAAATGATCTTGAAATTGGCTGAATATTTCTTTGGGTATATTGGCCATATTTAAACTCAATTTTAAATAAAATACCTTATTCAATCAATAAAAAATATTACGAGTGACGTGAATGTTTAACCAAATGCAAAATGAATACTAGAAGCCGATCATAAATATTATACTGAACACAATAGAAAACAAAACAATTAGTGCTCTTTACATTTCAACGGTTTGTTGGTTCGAGCACAAACTTTATACTGTTGCACAAACTACTATAAAAAGAACATTGTCTATGGAGAAAAGGAAATTAAGTTTAATGCAAGAAATTCTACTGATGAAAACCGTTAAAATATACAATTAAAAAAAAAATTAAATACCTTTACAATTTTTCGTGAGTAACTTCATATTTTTTTCCATATATTTCCGCAGGAATAATAGCATTATCAAAGAAGATGTGTACTAAGAAGGGGAAAAGACGATTTTTCTGGGGTCTAGTGAGGTTAGCCCAATTAATAAGCCATATTTTTTGCGTATGTGTTTGTAAATATACTCTATTTATTTTAGGGGCTGTTCACAAAGTATGTCACGCTAAAAATCGTCTTTTTTGACTCCCCCCTCCCATTGTCACGGTTTGTCA
>JAABKK020042775.1:0-12973 GCA_011634745.2 Catotricha subobsoleta | reverse complement strand
ATAAGAGGGGACTTTTTGATAGAAAATGGAAAATATTGATATTTTCCCGATATCTTGAGTTTTCTCCAAGAATCTCCGTTGGTTTTATTTGATCGAGTATAACTCTCTTCTAGTTTTTTTATATTATTATTCTCAGAATATGCATTCTCTTGAAGTGACAAAGAAGATTTGACATTTCTGTAACACATTCCGCTACTTTGCATGAGGATTTCTGAGTCAATTTACTAAAATTTAAATAATTATTCACAGCATTTTTTTTTAACTCGAGACATTTCTAATTATAAATTCGATATTGAGTATAAATTCGATAATGTAAATACGATATTTTTTAATTAAAAAAAAAGAAAACGATAATGAAAATAAAATGAAAGTTTGATATTTTATAATTAAAAAAATAAAAAAAATCGGAACGTTCCTGGAACGTAAATCATTCCGTTCCTGTTCCATGCAGCATTCCACCAAAATTTAGTAAAATATACGTTCCGGAACGTTCCTTTCGTTCCAGTTCCCGTTCCGTTCCGATTCCCTGGGTAGCATATCAGAAGAGTTATTGTCATAATGCTTGTTATAACCACTAGGGGATATAATTATATTATGCCACTGTAAAATCGGCAATTATGGACCCTCTCCCCCCCATCGTCACTCTAGCGACATTTTATGTGAAACCCCCCACCCCCTATGTCATGTCACTAATAAATGAATATGTACAAAAGAAGATTTGCTACACAAAACGTAATTTAATTTACACTATTTGATATTTGAATTAATTTCATGATTTTAATCAAATGTAATAACTTAATCTATTTTTGCTATATGGTGTAAATGAGCAAACACATAGTCTTCCTTAGAGTTTTAGGAAAAATTTAAAAGTGACCGTCACTTTTCCTTCAACCCCCCTACCCTCTATGTAATTCGATGTCACTTTTTCCGTTATCCCCCCCTCCCCACCTCACAGTGACATAATATAATTAGCAGCCTTTAAAATTTCCGTGAATTGAATTAAAACAAAAATATATTAGTTTCTAATCCTAATTATCAGACGCAAAGAGATAAGAAAAGAAAACCAATCGTAATTTTGTATTTTATTCTATCAATTTTCGACGCGCTTAACAGAAAACAAGTATTTCTTTCTTGCTCTTCCTTGTTATATGTAGTACAGTACAGGGCACAGCATGGCGTTGAACGTGTGAAGAAAATCTGGTACTTACAAATACCGAAAACTTAACAATGAAAAAGTTTAATTTTTAGAATATTGCAAGGATAGCCACATGATAAAAAAAAAAAGAAATGACGATTAGATAAAAATATCACAGATGGTAGAAATTCGTAAAATAAAATTTACATGGGTCACATATAAAAATAAAATTGCCATAAATATATATATATATTTATATATACTTGAGCGAGGGTCGCATGGTTTGCGAAGCAGTAACCAAGCCCCAAATTCGGCACTGCTAAGTTGTGACTCACACTGTCACAGTGCAACACCTATATCATAACCCAACAGATGTGTCATAAAACATTTTAAATTTGACCGTTTGATAAAACTTGTACACCGAATAAAGAAAATTATATATGGTTCATAATAATGTACTATTTTAGTGTGATATTGGCGCCAGCATTACATGAATCAACTATTTGGTGTATCAATAGTACGTATAATAATATTTGATGTTTGTGAGAAAAATATAAATATAAAAAAGCAGCAAAAACCAAACAAAACAAAAATTATGTGAAACATATAATAGTAAATAGAAGTAATAATAATAATAATAATAATATCAACTTTCTGTTATGAAAGTTAAGTATCCTGTTTTATATTGCAGAATAAAATATGTTTTAGTTTGAAATTGGTTTGGATAGTAAAAAAAAATCTAAATTCGTAGACTGCTTTTTTTTTTTTGTTTTTTTGTTGACCAAATGAACATTCAAAATATAGGGTACATTATACTTAATAGTTGATATATTCTCATTTTATAGAATATCAACGAAGCGGTTTTTCTCTTCTTTCCAGCATCTTTATAATCATAATAATAACATAAAAGTAAAGAATAGAATGTCATTACATTTTATATGAGTACTATTTTCCTGTATACGTAATGATTCTATATATTTTATTGAAAACCAAAACGCATTCACCATTCACATATTGGCTGCCGACTGATGTTTCGATATATTTGCTTATTATAGTATTGGGTTGTATCGTAATAAACCGAAATCGATAATTGCGATAAATAACAATCGTAAAATTTTATTATTTTTTTGCTTTTATATAAAATATATGTACATACTTTCAATTCTGATAATTTTATATTTGCAATGTTCTAACATCTTATTGAATCTTTTCATATAGTATATTCTATTCACTACTATGGAGTTACATAAAAATATATAAATATATTATCTATATTTTTCTTTCTTGAAAAAAGAAATTTTTTGTATACATTATATTAACTCATATTCGCAGTTTCGTATCCGTAAGTATAAGCATGCAAGATACTAAAATAATCAACAAAATAGTATATATAAGATCTAATAGCATAGCTTCATATTTGTATGTGTAGTGTAATGATATGTATTATATAGCTTATCATCATCATAAGGAAGTTGTGAATGGGAAGCTTATGGAACTCCTTGTTTTGTAATGAGCTGATATTTTTTCATTCATAAAACCTTATAAGTTACATTCGCAACGTATATGGAAAATCTAGATATTATAAAATATATGCATTAGGCTGGTTCGTTTACAAAAAGTTTCGATTTTGCTAGCTCCAAAAACTTTTTCAGTTGTGACTGGAGCTAAAAAGACTATTTTTAATTTTTCGGTTCGAATTAATAAACATCTGACCACCGCGCGCGCAATCCAGTTGAACTTGTGATTTTGAGTGTTTGTGTTTTTTCATCTTCTAAACCCTATAACTTTTGAATCGATTTATAAAACCTCAATATTTTTTTATCTTTATTCGCAGTATTAAATTTTGCAACTTGTCTCTAAAGAATTGACAAAAAATAAGGACAACATTTTAGAAAAATGAGGACAACAACAATATTGAAAAATAAGTGCAATTAAGTACACACTTATATAATGCGTATGCTTATGTTTTCAGAGCGGGGTCAATTCCAACGTACCATCAACTAGAAGGGCGAAATTCGTAGTTCAAAAGTTATGATTTTTTCTCTAGAACCACTGTATCACAAAAAATTTCTCGATCAAAGTTATTCCAAGTGATCCAAACTTACCTTTTTCGTAATACGAAATTCATAAAAAAGCGCGAAAGCAGGATTATTTATTGAAAGTTGAAATAGAAAAAAACATCCGGAAAAATATTTCAAGGCATATTTTTGATAAACACGTTGAATAAATATCTTTCGCGATACCTATATCCAAATATAGTCTTAACATGTTTTTTTTGCTATTTTTTTAACAATTTTATGATTTTTTTTTATTATAAAAATGCCTGGAAATATTTTTCCAAGCGATTTTCCTCAATTGCTGCATACATTTTGCTCAAAGTCATCGAGCAATATCAAATATCAGATCATTTGGTGTAAGTTTAACTTACTTTGCTACACGGGCTAGGTCACATAGAATCAGCTGGTGCTAATAATAACGATTTACGTTACCGACTATTGGACCAAAATGAATTGGAATTACTTTAAATTAAATCGCGTTTCTAATACAAAATACCGTCGTTGATCTGGTATTAGGTGCTATCTGCAAATGTTACGAAAATCATTAGGTGCTATCTGCAAATGTCACGAAATGCATAATTGCATAAGGTCTTCGTAATATATGCGGAAAGCATGTAATAACCCTATATGATATAGGGTATAGTATAGACGTAAAGGACATTTTTCAATTTTTGCATATAACCTAAATCGATCTCATTTTGAATATATGTATATTCAAATTTATCGTGCGTGGGACAAAATAACAATTTTGACAATCATACTCGTATTTGGTAATCAAGATATCTTCAAGCTTATTTTGTTTCTGCCTCGAAATGATGCAAATTAATTTTAAATTTAAACAAAAAACATAAATTGAGAATTTATTATCTAATCACTAGAAAAAATATCAGCCATTATCTTTAGAAAATACAAATAGTTATTAAATAAAACCAATTCATTGGAGTATTTGCATATACATATTTTGACTCAAACCAATAATTTTTCTATAATATGTGTTATAATTTATACACATTACACATGTATTTGCGGTACTACACAAAATATTCATACATGTGTATTGTGCAGTGTATGTAATATGAATATACAATATACATATTGTAGTGCCGCAAATTTCACGATTTAAGATTTTTGGGAATAAAGCAGAAATTGAGAAATAGAATATATATTAGTATTAAACTGGTTCGTTTTTAACTTTCTTCGCTTTTTCTAACTCCCCTCCTTCTAAATGGTAACACTGGTTTAAAAAAGTTTAAGTTTCTTTGAAGAAGCCGATTCGGTCAATGTTTGACCCCAACGTCATTGGTTTAAAAATTATAAGAAATTTTAAAGAAATATTCATCAAAAAGTGTCGAAATTTTAATAAGACAATAAGTTTAAGTTTTGCCATTTATTCGCTAAAAATGTAATCTTGAATGATCTTTAGCGAATTTATAATATCTTATAATATTTTTTAAGATATTTCAAGTTCAATTTTAGCGGAATAAAGACAGTTTAGACAGTTTTGGAAGATATTGACAAACAAGTGTAGACTCCCATGCCGTAGCATAATGGTAGAATGTTTGGTGCTTGGGGACTAGGTTTCGATTCTCGGTCGGCTCATAAATTGGTTGGTGAAGTGTTACGCTTCATATACAAAAATTAAAATTACGATGGGAAGGGGGGAAGGTGGCTCAAGCACCAAAATCGCGTTACGTAATACATGAACAGCGCCTTAAGGGTTCCGCCAAAAAACTGAAGTTTTTAGAATGGGGGGAGGTGGAAAGATTTTTAAATATGGAAAAACAAACCACCTTAATAAGCATATCATCTAAAATTCAACACAATAAGGTAACCTATCCATGACATAACATCCCCACTTTTCGCATAAATTTATATACATTTGAGTATTAGGCTGCATATAGAAAATTCTATACATTATACATGCACATAGCTAGTTTGTTTTTAAACATTAGCACATATTATAGTATAGAACAGAATCAAGATAGACAATATTTTTCGAGTATTTTGGCTTATATATATATATATAATATACGTTACCGCATATATAATAGATATATATTATATATAATATATATGGTATATGGTATATGCGATGCGGATGCCATATAAGTATCATATCATATATGGTATAAAAAGATATATAATAATAATCTAAGAAGGAGTTTAATGGAGCCAAAACAATTTAAGCTTTAAGTCTCACCGTTTTGTACATGCTCAATATATTTGGGTAAGATTATTATTGTGTTCTAAGACTTGCTATATTACATTATTTGACTATAATATAGATGGCTTGTGTATTATATTTCTTCATTTTCATCAACATAGTTTTTGTTTTTTTCTATCCTTTTATTATGTTATATTTTGGGACTCTGCATATAATATAATGAATAAGTTTTAATCATAGTTTTTATTATCATAAATGAAGTATACTACAGCAACACAACAAAAACATTTCAGCAACCATTTTATATAAATAATATATAATAATTATATTATGTATAATATACAAAACCTCGACCGATCAACTTCAATATTATACAACAAAGTCAAAATATAGAATATATAAAATAACTTACATATTGACGATACAAAATAGTTATACGAAATATAAGGGTCAAAGTAAAAAAGGAATAATTTGCACTATATATAGGATAGGCAGTAGGTAGCTAAGTGAATGGTTAGATGTCTCTATAAGAAACGGTTTGATAAATATAATAAGTATAACAAAAACAAACCATTTACACTAAATATAGAATATACTTCATATAAATAAATAAATACATAAAATATAGTTATACAATTTAATTCTGACTGGATGCCACTGCCACCACCACCTCTATTACCAAAACGAACAAAAGTTTAATTAAGCTCAACAATATACGTACGTATATCAACATAATAGTATCAAATACGACAACCATTTTATACATATTATATCAATTTTGTTGTTGTTGTAATTTTCGTTTTCAGATAAGATTGGCCACCTCTATACCTACTATATTAATGTTGGATAATAGAAAACTATTAGATATCACAACATAAAACACAAACACAATATACATAACTATGTCTAATAGCATGGATATGGACACCGATACGGTGAAAACAACAACAAAAATATTGTGAAACATAATAAAATTGAAGAAACAACAATCTATTTTACCATTGTAATTAAACATTAAATTTAAGGCTTTTGTTAGCCTCTGATGATGTTGATTATGATGTTGGCGTTTTGCATATCCACAATTTGGTTTTCTCATTAAATATATTCAGAAAATTAAATCTTAAAATTTACGTAACGAGTATAAGGTGTATTTCATACAGCAGAAACCAGGCTCTGTATTCATTGCATAGAGTTGTTTTATGGTATATTGTTTCAAATAATAGTAAATAGTTAATTATGGTCATCATAAAGACTTTATCTGTAAGTTTGTTTAAGAAAATTTATCTATACAAAAAACGATCTCGATTTCGAATAAAGTTTCACATAAAGAAATTGACAAACTTAATGTTAATGCTAAGCGTAAATTTTAAAATTTAAATTTAACTTCTCAGTCATATCAGACTTGACGAACAAAATAAACAAGAAATTAAATAAATATTGTTACTAAAGATATGTAGGTTTCGGGTTTATGAGATATAGTTTAAAAATATCCACGGCAACTAAAGCTTATACCTACGCATAATCTAAAGTAATATTATACACATAAAATAAGTAACCAATAGCATAAATACTAATGTGAAATACCGCAATTATATAATATATTTATAGAGCTGAGTATATTCTAAATTTTAACTAATTAATGAAAATTCTGTTGTTTTTGCCATATTGACTGTCATGTTTTTCTTTTTGCTTATCCACAATATTATACATATAATAATGATGACAACGCACAGCACCTTGTACCTAAAATAGAACAAAGCATACCATCATTCAACAAACAATAAAATAGAAGATTTATGATTTTGTCTAGAATAATATATAAACATCTATAGATATACAGTCAGTCCTACCACCGTACAAACCAAACGTATCTTTACTCATATTTTGAATGAAGGGATAGGGATAATATGTTCTTTGTTTATTTTTAGTTCCACTTCAATCTAAATAGGATCATTAAGAAGAGAATTATTTTGAAACAGGATATACGAGTTTTGTTTTTGTATATTACCCACCTACTATTCCAATCTCCATATTATTATTTAATAGTAGAATAATATATAAAATGGATATAATTGGATACATCATCTCTCATCTATCTCATGTAATACCATTTTACCTCCATCTCAAATTCTATCGTTGGTATTATCAACAATGTCTACATCTATAGAAATACGAGTACACAGATATAATTTAATATCGCAACAAAACCATTAAATTCATCCATAAAACTTACATTTTGATTATGGCTTAATACACCATGAATTTGCTTTGTTATCGAGTTGATATGCTTTTGAATTGTGAGATCGTCATCAATTTAAACTTATCGTTAAAATTTTAGTATTAATAAAAATAATAAAAAAATAAAGAATTTTATTCTCACTTTTTTTGCTGCGAAATTTGTCATTAAGAAAAATTGGTTATCTTTTGAATTTATGAAGATAGACGACCCTTAATTATTCAATTTTTTAAAGGTCAATATTTAAAATGAAAATTAAATATTACCAAGAACGACATTACATTTTACCATAAAGCCTAAATGTTGGGGTTATAAATGATCTGAAATAGAATCTTTTTGTAATAGACATGAGAAGAGGGACTACATTTGGTGCGTTTCATTGGAATCAGTGATCAACGATCGTCGGTTTAACTCATCAATAGTTTATGTTAATCGCTTTATAAGAATTTCGTAATAGCTCTTAAAAGTTTTTATGGAATATCAAATTTCGTCTTTCCACCCCAGTGTGTTTTTGTGAAAATAATAACACAGTAAACTAAATAAAACGAGATACAATGTGGGTTTGAGTTCTTGTTTCTTTACTTAACTTCATACAATTATTCATTCATCCATAATCCATATGTTTAATGTACGTGTTGTAAATTGCGTGTAAAAATATTAACTTATTAATTAAAATTGTGAAACTATTGTTTAAAGTTAAAAAAAAAATTAAATAGTTTTAAATTATAATTATTTGTTTTTAATACGGATGTTTTATCCGATATTAACAAAATACCAGTAAATAAAGAAAACATAATAGGCTAAAACTTTTTTTTTCTTCATCTTGATTTTGCACAATTATACATTTAATACATATACGCAAATACAATATAGAATCTATATATCCAGATCTGGTTTGTACAAACGAGAAAAAATCCCTTGAGCTATTTGCCATGGAAAATGAATAAGTAAATATATTGTCTGCTTTATTTATTAGGGTTTTGTTTTTACTTTTCCTCATAAATACCTTTCCTAACATATCTCCATTGTTTCAAAAAAAAAAAAAACACAAAGAACAAAAAAAAAGAATGCCAATGTTTATTCTTTTGCTGGATAGAAAATAATGGTTGAATACTATTCAGTAGTACCATAGCCTGTACATGTACGACATATTGTTTTCTTTTTTCATTATTTAGTGCTGGGCAATGAATTTAGTTTTAGGGAACATTTCTACATACCTTACAAAAGCAGTAAAGGTAAATACTCGTAGATATCTGGCGTGGTCTTTCGTTTTTTTTTTCATTCTTTCTTCTCTTCGTTAATTTACTACATCGTTTTAGTAACATTACCGAACGAGAATGACATACATAAGGGTTAGAGAGGCTAGAAAGATCATGTTTGTGAAAAAAATTATAAATTTTCTGCCAGAATAATAAGGATATTTGTAATTTTATGTAAATGTTTATACTTTAATAGTAGTCACAAGAGATCTATTTGGGTGTGTGTGTGTGTGTGTGTGTTTTTGTTTGCCCTTATTCATTTCTATACAGAAAATGTTTATTGTATTTTGTATATAGTAGATAGATAATTTTAGGGGATTTAACATCTTAAAAAAACATTAAATGTACTATCGTGTATACCTTGGGGAAGTCTGTGACATTTTCATGGGTTTCTTTGTATGAATTGTTAGATATATAATTTTATATCATATCTTAAAGAAACGTTTTTTTTTTTTTTTCAAAAGAAAGATTATTTATTTTTATTAGTAGGTACATCAATTTTTATTTCTTCTTATAAATAAATATTTTTAGAGAATCGTATTCATTGAAAATTTCAAAATCAATATCAAAAAACAGTTGATATAAAAAGAAAAAAAAAACATTTCATAAAACCTAAATATAAATATTTATATGATAAAAAAAAAAAAAAATTAAATCAGGCTATCAATAGACACGGTAGAAGCATTCATATGTATTAAATACACAATTGATAAATCTATATGCGAACGAAAATACAAAGTTATGTAAAAGAACAAATAATGTATCTATTTCACCCATTCAACAATTTATTTATATATAGTTATGTTTTCAATACATAATCTGTAATTGATGATATATTATATGTTTGCAGTATATATTTAATTTCATTTAACATACAAATAAATACATATGATATCAGATAATATAAACGTAAAAATGTGTACCTCAAATTCTAATAAATAAACCGGTAAATAGGGTGACATTTGCTTAAATAAAACATAGAAATATGGTTAAGTTTAAATGTAAATAATTATTAAAAGAACTATAGGATCAAACCCTATATCGATGCTGATTCATCACCGTTTCCAATACAGCACCCTAATAATAGACATCGACCATATACAATTTTTGTTAACAATTAATGTACAATAAGAAGCAGAGAATGAAAATGTAATATATAGAAGAAAAAAATGATTCGCCCATCTGTTTCGAATATTGAAATTCGATAAAAATAATAATATTTGTGAAAATATTCCATAATTTGTGTTATATTCCATTTCTATATGCATAAAGAGAAAAATATAAATGAATATTTTTTTATATGTAGGTATTTAAAATAATTTGAATTAAAAAATTTATTTCAAACTACGTCGCATTTTATATAGCATTAAATATTTTAAAAATTTGTAAGTATTAATAGGAATTTTCTCACGCATAAGAAATATTGAATATACTTTGTATATCTTCCGTACTGAAAATTTAATGAAAGAAAAGCTTAAAGATTGATAAGTTAAATTCAAAACTAATTAGTTAGGAAGAAAATATAATTAAAATTCGAAGCTACTTTAGAAAAAATTGTAATAAAATAACACAACACGTTCTCAATATTGCGTTAAAGCGTTAACATTCTTAAGCTTTTATGTGTACATTCCTTTCTCGCATTATCATAATCCTACAATAGCAAAAATCACTATTCCATTGGGTATGTTCATTTTCTACTCTGAATTGTTACATACATTTACATATATATTATTATTGATTTCAAAAATAGCTAAGCCTAGTATTATAGTAACTAGTACTTATTATATTTTAATTTAATTTTTACTTCATTTTGGGATCGTGATTTTTTTTTTCACTTTCTTTTAACTTTTTATCAGGATTGGCTGGACGGATTGATATACCGTTGGACGGAGAATCGGAATGTCTTCAATTTATAGTTTGGATATATATTGGGTTTCAGTTTGAAAAATCAAGAAAACTGTTTATGAATTCCTTAAAAAGCTTTTTTTTTATTATATATATTTTACATGCCTTCAATTATTAAAATCCATTCCCTCAGTTCTGAGAAAAAGCAAGGTAAACATGAGTATTCTGTTTCATTTTAGAAAAAAAAATATAAGCTTAGGAATCTTGATTTTTTTCACTAAATATTGAGTAATTTCGAATAAACAAAAAATATTTTTCTTTTCTTGACTTTCCGACTACAACTACAGAATTGGATTCCATGATCTAAAAATTAAATAGTTCAAAAACAAAACATATATATTTTCACGTATTTTGTTGTGGTGATCACCAATATCCGATCACTGGATTTCGAAAAAGAACCAAAATGAACAGAAACACAAAAATAAAACCATACTTATTTTATTTTATTTAATTCTTTTTTTTAAATTCCTGAAAAATTCCTCATAAAATAAGTTTCTGTGTCATAGTTAGGGAAATAAGAACTTTAATAGTGCATTTTTGGATAAAAGCATGAAAATTTGTTTCCCCGTAAATTGAAAAATTCTGAATCCAATTCGCTTGACAGGCCGCAAAATTTTGCCCCCATTCAACCCCTAATTGATTTTTGGTGAGAGGGGGTGAAGTGGGATTTTTTTTTCGGCCTGTCAAGCGAATTGGATTCAGAATTTTTCAATTTAGCGGGAATCAAATTTTCATGCTTCTATGTAAAAGTGCACTATTATTGTTCATATTTTCATAACTACAAATATGATGATATTTTTTTTATATTAAATCATACTTTTTAATGGTTATAGGGAAATAATAGTACACTTTTACATAGAAGCATAAAGATTTGTTTTCCGCTAAATTAAAAAAAAATTGAATCCAATTCGCTTAACAAGCCGAGAAAAAATTCCTCTTCACCCCCTCTCACCAAAACTCAATTAGGGAGAAGGAGGGGCCAAATTTTCCGGCCTGTCCAGCGAATTGTATGAAAAAAAAAACAATTTACCGGGAAACAAATGTTCATGTTTTTTCAAAAAGTGTACTATTAGGGTCAATTTTTGGTCATATTTCCCTAACTATCAGCCATACAAATCACCTAACATTATATTGAACTTCAAAATAAATACATCTGTAGCATTCTAGCCATAAGCAAAGCATATGCTAAGATTTTAATTATTAAAATAATTTCATTAAACCGAATCGGAAAGACTTATAATTCGTGAAAGACAATATCTCTTTTGCGTTCAATCTTATTATAAGTGTCTAATATGTCTAATCGTGTAGTAAGTAACATTGTACACACTCTATAATGTAAGTAAATTTATATGAAATATACTTAATCTTAATAACAATTTTATTTATTCTTTAGAGATGCCTGAAAAAAAAAATATTTATTTTTCTCATCAATTTAATTTGCTTATAATATTCTTAACGTTAATAATTAAATATAAATAAAACGAATTGCTTCTGGTTAACCTACGCAATCATCATAATTGTTTTTTTCTTATTATTTTTCGTTAAAAAATGAAAATATTTGTGTACTAATTATTATACTATATTTGGAAGTTTTTAGATTTACCAACTAATAATAAGTTTGAACGGGTAATTTCTGCTCAACTCAAGTAAACATATCATTTGAATTTTGGATGTACGTCAATGTACATAAGAGCACGTACGCGATGTTTACTAAAGTACTTATCAATAAAATTCAAAATAATAATAAAAAATTGGTAATTTGAAATTATATTCTGGGTAAGCACTGAGTTTTAAAGTAAACAACAAATCATATTTACTTAATTTTTTTTTTGAAAAAAAAAATGAAGTATTTGTTTCGAAAATTTTTTTTGCACTTTTAGAATTAAGGAGAATTTTCCCCTTTTTTTATTGCCCGCTTTTTTTCTTGTTTTTATAAATAAAAATGAAGTCTTGTACCAATTCATTGGTAGCTCGTTTTACTTTATTTTTGAACAAAAAATTTTTGTTTGTAAAAAATCAAATATTGGTTTCGAAATTTTGTTTTTTAACCACTTCTTTTTGTGGTTTCAGGATTGAGTGGTTGGATTTATTATATAAAGGTTTTTAATCATTCATTTTCCTTTAAAAAATTTAAAATTAACACTATAATAAAAAAAAAACTCGTAAATAATAATTGTCAGTTGCTGAAAAATTACAATAATTGTATCTCACAAAAAT
>JAABKK020042764.1:0-12973 GCA_011634745.2 Catotricha subobsoleta | reverse complement strand
TCACATATATTTTTTTCCGAAAATGTAATGTACTAAACTATCTGTCAAATATATATTATAAGAAATTAAAAGGTAAATTTTATTGTATCTAATGTTAGACAAATTTTACAGGGGGGGTTTGAACCCCCCCCCCCCCTAGATCCGCCACTGTGTAATACTAGAATACAACTATAATTTAAACTCCATACAAATACTGCTGCAGATGTCGAATTCGAAAAAAAAATGTTGTGATAATTATTAAATATCATTCACGCATTTGTAGGTCGTTGAAGTAGCTTTTATATTAATAATTTTCTGAAATTTAAAGAAATAGATATGCAAATTAATAATTTCGTAGAAATTATTATCTATTATTGAGTTTTGGCTAATTGAAGGTATGCTTTGGCTTCGGACTTACAAACAAGATCTGTGACATGCAGTTAATATATGGGATTTGTTCCTAGATAATGAGTCTTAGCCTTAGGTAATAATATCTTATAAAAACGAAACAATGTTTGTGAAAAAAATCAAACTGAAGTGGGAATGTATCTAGTAGATACTATCTAAAATTTAAAAGGTTTTTACAGTATAATATACTTGCAAGTGATAGCAAATAGAATGTGTATACGAACATAAACATTCTATTCCAAGATTTGCAAAAAGTTAAATTAAAAAGTAAGGAAATTTTTTTTGCAGTCGTATTCAGTCAGTTGTCGTAATCACACAAGTCTAGCAGAAATTTTAAATGAAAATGTTATTTTATGTTTCCCAATTTACAAAAAATTCCAATATATCCATGAAGGTTGATAACATCTTCATTTTATTTTCGTGTTAGACAGAATGTATCTTGGTCTTTTCTATCCATTTACATTCTTTCTATATATTGCATTCGACATTTTAATAATGGCATCAAATTGTTTCTCGCTGGTTTTGTTCTCGCAGTACTTAATAGCGTATAATATGGGAAAAAAGATAAGATTTATAGCGTCTGATTGTTGTCGTTGTCGTGTATTTTATACCAAATAATAAGATGGAAACTTGTTAAATCTTTATTGTGTTTTAAGAAAAGACTTATTGTTTTTCACTCTTATAAACATTACAAACAAGTTCGTTATTTATTACGGTACATACCATGATTTTTTTTCCGTTTTTTTCTTTTTTCAGTTTTGCAACTGGTAAGTATCTAATAAATTTTCAACTGAATAATAAATATTTTCGTTGTTTTTACGACTTAATAACAATTTGCTGGTAACATGCGGTCCACTTCTTATTAACATGAACATAAAATTTGTTTGTTAATGAGTAGTGAGCTGTAATCCACAATTAAATTATTACGATATTGTCAAAACCCATACTGAAAAACATTTAAATATTAAGTAGAAAATACTCATACGTAGATAGAGATGTTAACCGATAAAAAAAACGAGTGCTCTTAAATTTAAACTATTTTTTATGACCAAATAAGCAATTAATTAATTATTTCCGATATGTATACTTTATCATAACTTGTTAGAAAATTTAAAATTAAGACCCTCTTATTTATAGATACTATGATAGAGCTTATTTCTGAAAACTTTTACCAACGTAATAAATTTTAATAGCTAAATCACAAAATAATTCAATCATTTATTTATAATTCGTTCAATGTTTGATAGAGTACATATAATAATATATATTTGTAAAATATTTGTTAATGACAAATTTTAGTTTAATAGAATTATCTGTATTTTGAAATAATCGATGTTTCCGAAATTGTTAAAATATTCAAAGCGATTTATTTCATAACATTAAACCAAGAAGTCAATAAGTCATTTCTCAATTTCGTATAAATTACATTCGTTCAATAGAAATCTCTCTTCAGGCTATACAATGGATATATAATTTCATAATCACTTAGAGGATATAAGTTTCATTACAGTTAAATACCAACCCAAATGCTATAGAATTGTGCTAGAATTAGAATGTTGATGCGAAAAATCAACCATTTTGAACATATATTCCTGAATATTCAATAGAAAATCTAAATTTTTCATGTCAATATAATTTTCATTGATAATAATGGGTTGTTCAACTGAATACATTAAATATATGTATGAACGTACAATATCATCATCTGTATTCCGAATTTTCGTGAATTCATAGGATTTGAAAGGAGATATAAATTTGCGGGAATTGAATGAACAAAATTCTATTTACAAATACATATAAGTAAGTATTGTGTGATCTGATTTTACTTATGTACAGGCTATGTATATACACTAAAACTCAGTTGCCTTCAACAATTCATGTCTGCTATAACAAAATTATTTTCATGTTATAAAATTGTCATTTTCTCAATATTTATGCTATTTTTTTGGTATTTTTAGTGTGAATTTTTTTCTTATTTTGAAAATGTCTATTTGCTCGAATTACGCAATAACATTCGTAAATAAAAAATCTGAATAAATTGTCGGTAGATTTTGTACTTTATGGAAAATGATTTGTGATTCGATTAGAAAAAAAACACCTAAATCAAATCAATGTTTTGTTGTTTTTGAAATAAATTTTCATATATGTTTTTACAAACGAGAATATAAATAAAATCAATTATATTATAGTTTAAAACCCAAACCATAGCATAGTGGTAAGGCTATGGCGCTTGGGGACCAGGGATCGAGACCCGATCAGGTCAAAAAAAAAACCAAAATGGTTCAGGCGTCTTTTTGCTAAGTATATATTTATTGGAAATTACAATTGGAGATATTTCTGTCTTGTGGGATTCTCTCTGGGAGTGCTTCGGAAGGGCACCATTATAAGCTGTCGGTCCCGTGTATTATGCTGTACACGTAAAATTGTTAGGCAAGTGTAGTTGTGACACGCTACACAAATAGGTATATGTAATATGTAGCAACATAATAAGTTACGGTTTACCCACTGTGAGAGAGCGACGATATCATTGTTGACTCATTTTCCCTGTGATGAGCTTGCGGCATGGATAATGGACGTCAACGAGTTTGGATAATTTCTCATCATGACACGAAAAAGTATAACTTGAGGCGACACAAAAGTATGACCGGGCATGTTGACTGCCTAAAGGCAGACTCGCCAGACTGTGTTGTGTATTGTCTTGAGGAAATATGCGTGTAGTGTACCATACTATACATACCGGGGATGCATAATGGGCTCTTGCGACCTAAATGCTGAGCGGATCTCTTCCACTCAACCCCTTGTAATCCATCCATCCGCAAAATATATTCGCGAGGATGCAATTCAGAAAATATTGGAGATTCGAAAGTATAAATTGTATTTCAACTTATAAATTTCAGGGCATTACTCAACTTTGTTTTCGGCAATCAACCATTAAATTAATTCGAAAACTTTCACATAGAACAGAGAAAATTTATTCATTTAATTGTTCAAATACTTTCAGTTGTTTTAATAAAAATTGTTTTTTGTTTTAATGAGGACATGCAGACTTAGGAATATGTGAAACTAATTTATTAGGTCTTTCTTTATTTAATCTGATATAAGTATGGAAAAAAATAATTTTTGAACATTTAATTTCAGGTAAATAGGATAAAATATTTATCAATACTTCAAAATATAAAAAAATTATTATTCTTTATTATGGCATTATGAATATCGACAACTTATAGTAAAATAGTTATTGTACTATGACGACAAATCATGATGATTAAACATATATAGGATATTAAATTTTGCATTTTTTAAATACGCTACAAAATAAATTGAAATTAAATGTCATCGTCAATTGTCCTTCATCAGTCCCTTGTCAATTGTTATAGTAAGTAAAACTAATACATAGTAACTTTATATTTTATGTATTTGCAAATCAAATATATTCTATCTATTTTGTCTAAAACATAATATTTTATTCCAATTTGCCCTAACATACCACCATCAAGGGTGAAATAATATTTCTTAGAACGAATATATAATATATCTCGTTGTGAGTGAAATAAGATTTTAATTAAATTATTTGTAAATACATTTTTATTATCTATAATTTTATAATGAACTGAATAGTATTGGAAATATTTATGGATTATATTACTATTATTTTTTTTTATGTTATAAATATATTTATTTTCGGAAAGCAGATTTACTTACAAATTAATTAATTAATGTTTTTCCCTGGAACAGTGTAAATATACATATACAATATATATATTTATATATGAAATACCAGAAGTCTCCATTCAATCAAAGTACGTCTATATATTGGTATATTAGAGTTACCTAAAATGCAAAAGTAGCATGGATTTCGGAGTCCGTCATTTTTCTCGTTTTGAAAATTTTCGCTTTAGGCGATTTGAGCTACTTTTAAGAGTTCACTGATCGCACTCAAATTAGTTATACGTTTTATTGAGGCCAAACCACATATAGGATTGTCTCCGAAATCCAAGAGTAGTATTCTCATATAAAATTGAGTCACCCTAAGTTATGTATTTTTTATTTCATGTATATTTTCATTTGAAATCTTGCTATGGAACATAATCTTATTTTTTTTTATTAATTGAATACAATTTATTAAAGTAAATAAACAGTAATGCAAAGTTTTACGTAATACTGTAGATTGCATTCGAGAAAATTTAAGTAATTGTGCAAGTGGAAACAAAGATAGGACTATAAGTAAAAGTAGGTGAAATGTAGGAAATGTAAATATTATATTATGATACATATGATATAGACCCCAGCCAAAGTATATAGATTTAATGTTTTATAATGTTACATTTTATATAATACAAAGAACACAAAAGTTTAACGCAATAATTTTAGATCAGATTAGACGGTCCTAAGCCTTGATGATGAATGTTTGTTTGTACTTACACACAAGGTTCAAGTGAGATAAAATTCCCAAACAATCATTAGTGTAGTTCAAAAATGATATAGTTAGTTATTTACATTTTTGTGATTTCTTTTGTTAAAGTGGTTATGTATATTTTACAGTTAATTCAAAGCAAACAATAATTTAATATTTATTGATTAATCATATCGATATATTTTTCGACCTTAAATTTAAAAAGAAAAAAATGTTAAATTTATCACTTTGATATTTTAAAACTTTGTTCAAAATGGCAGAATTGCTCATATTTCTATATAACATTTAGATTGATTAAAAATTTAAAAAACATTAATGAGATTAGAAAAGGAACAATATGAAATTCACTTATTTTGCATTTATATTAAAAATGACATTGCAATTTTTTGTGTCAGATGGTTTGTTGTAGTTATTTCAGCATAAAAATAAAAATTCTTTTACACAAATCTAAATAGCATATGAAACATAAATAATATAATGGAATAATGGGACTATTTTATAAAGTGTCAACATTTGGAAGGATCCAAAAGTAATGTTATTCAATATTCAACTTACCGTTAAATAAAATATCAAAATGCATTTATACGTTTTTAGAAAGAATATTTGTAAGAATGTAGTTGAGTTAAAATGTCAAGAAAAAATTTCGATATTTTGCTAAAGCACTATTACAGAGATTATGAATTAAAATAAAATAATTAAATTATTTATAGGTAAATTAATTACTATTTCAATTTTAAAAGAAACAAGCTGCGAATGGATTGGTACACGACCTAATTTTTATAAGAAATTTAAAAAAAAACACGTGGTCAAAATAAGGGGCAATATACCGCCGAAATAAAAAATAATAATAAAAAAATTGGATCTCACGACAAAAAAATGAAATGTTACAAAAAACTTCAGTATATCGCTGGCTCCGCGAGAAAATATGAATCTGATAGCTTTTGGATTTTGCAATAAGAGTCACTATCTAGTGGAGCCAGCGTTATATATTTTTTTCAAAAAAAAATTCGGTGTCTTTTGGTATATCGGCCATCAAAATCCGCCCAGCCAATCCTCAGATCCATTAGTAATTATATCTACTAAAGCTTTCTAGCAATTGAACATTGCTGCTTTATAAAAATTATATGAAAATAAAATATTATTCTTTTAACAATAACAAAAAATATTCTTATCAATCAACGTCCGTGCTAGATCATTACGCGATTTTCCAATGTTCAGATATTCTCTAATTATTGCATTCGTCAATGGGTTGCTATCTCCATTTAATTTTGAACTAATGAGAAAGAGTCATCTGTCATATTTCTGTTATTCTCGGCCCTTATGGATGAAAGATAAAGCTGCTTGCACTCATGAGAAAACTAACGCAATTTGTCCATGGACATGTCCTAGTATTTTAAATAAATAAATAAATACATAAATTGAAGTACAATTAAAACTATCAACTTATCGAGAAATAATAATATTAATTGTAAATCATAGTTTGTGGTTAAAATATATTTTAATAACAGATTAATGTTTAGAGTAATATATATAGAAGAATTTACATACAAAAGAAAACACTAAAATAATCGTTTTGAAATTATTTTAATAATAATAATTATTACACATTTAGCTATCAAATTTTCAACAAAAATAAAACTATATCGCTTTATATGGAGTTCAGGATAAACCTATTCGATGAAAATAATAATAATTCTTCATTATACTTTGACAATGCTCGATTTAATTATTCATTTGAAGTAAATAAAGTTCTATAAAATTGAATTATACTTAAAATAAAAACACAATTAAAAAATTCAAACATTTTATAAATTTATATACCTTTTAGATTTTAACAATTGAAATAGCTGTATAAAAAAACATCCTCAGAAGAAAATAGCATGGTTCTATTTTATTTTCATTCATCGAACTAAAAAAATCTTATTATGCAGTAAAGTTCTGAATGCTTTCATAAATTCTATTTTAATTGGGATATTGACCAAGATATGTTATCAACTTTATTTGATTATTATTCAGTGCAACCATATCATATTTTCGTATTAAAACCATTGAAACCATTACAGATTAATCATACCTAAGCATAAAAGTATAAACTAAAACTTACTAAAATGAAACAATAATATTAATTTGCCTGTGTATATGTTTTTCACATCATAAAGAAATAATCACCGAATTTTATTCTGCTTAACATCATATTCTTTTTAAATTCAACTGGAATAATTTGTTTTTATAACAAAATTGCTTTACACTCAAAAGATTTCATTTTTTTTTTATATCCAAAAGTAATATACGTAAAGATTAAATACATTTTCTCGGAATTGGTTAATGTCTAAATACATAATTCAATTAATTGTTGTACCATTTTGATTTTATGATCACAATTAACAAATATAGATTAATAGTATTTTATCATAAGTCGTTTATACAAATTTAATTGTTATTATAGATAATAACGCGTCAATTGGTTCAGTTTCAATTTAAAAAATATTTAAAACAAAATTTTTACCCGAATATTACTAGAAACTAGTTTTTGATTTTATTTACATCGTTTTATAAATAGCTTTCAATTTCAATCATATGTGAAAATATTTTTTATTATCAATACTCTGACCATCATTTATCTAATTATGTCCTAACTGAATGAAATTTATTTATGTATTAATACGATACCTTATTGAATAATAAAATTTATGTATTTTAACTGAATATCTAATCTATAGATTTTATTTATTTATTATTATTATTATTTCTTTATAAAGAAAAATCTTTATACTCATAATTAATACAACGGCCTCCAGACATTGATTTCAGCAAGTATATTTGATCCATCGATTCGCGAAGATAAAAATAACGTGTGTTAAACAAAATCTTCTATCTATTATTTAGTTTGCATAAAATTACACACATTAAATTCGTTTAGGAAAAACATAAAAATTCGGTTCCCTTTATTCTGTATAAAGTTTTATAAGGTTATAACTGCAATTTTAAATATAAAACCTCGTATAAATAGAGCTTTAAAATTTTCGTTATAATTGTTTACAATAATTTTTATTGTCGTCAAAGTCTTAATAATAATTGGTTCAGTTAAGCGTGTGACAAAACTTCCTTCCAAAAAGAATATGTTTTTTTTAAGATATTATTTGGGAACAAAGCGAACAATGACACTACTTTGGATGCTTAAACCTTCGCTTTTGGATGTGATGGTATCTTTAATACATATCTATTGAAAATGACCAACGAAATATTATGTCATGATATTAGCAGCGTTGTTATATATTTAAACATTTTATATACAAATGACATAAATAAAAACCTTATAAATTTTATAAAGTTTATAATTCTCTCTGTGCAAAAATGTATTTTCCAAACTTTATAACAAAATAAAAAGAATATATTTAAATATACATATATTTATTATTTATATATTACCACATGAAATGAAAATTAAATTGTTGATAGATGGTTTTTAAAATCTTTATTTCTTTTATTATTATTTTTTTCAAAAATATGTCGTTTAAACATCCCGGTTAATCAGTGTCATATATAAAGATATGTAATATTTTTCTGGTTATTTAATGTCGGATTGGTTAAAAATGTATTAAAACCATATTTTCAGCCCCACATATGGCCTCTGTTAGGTTCTATTTTTATGAGGATACGAAATATTATGTAGAGTATCATCTCGCCTGAAAATGTTTACGTGTACATAAATTCTAAAAAGGGTTATAAATATTGCGGCTTTATGATTTATGCTGATAAAATATGTTATGAAAATGTAAGGTTTTTAAATGCTGTTTTTCCGGTTAAAGAGCAAAATTTTTTTTTTTTTAATATTTTGACTTTTACGTTGAGAGGTTCATAAATTATTCAAAGAGAATACGGAAACATTAAATGCTTTTTTTATTATTGAAATGTTCAAACATTTATATAGAGAGTCGATTCTCATTGGGTCGTACTTCATATAGGCTTCAATCTTGTATGATTTTTTTGAGAACTTCATTCCGTTTCTGCTTTCCTGAATTTCATTATCGCAACTGTTCCAGGGGCGTAACTAGGAAGCTGCGAAAACTGTGGTTGGAGCTTGTATAAAAAACAACATTATTTTCATACTCATCAAATTGAAATTATGTTTCAAAGCATTAATACCCGAAGTTACGTCTATCTGTAACTGTTATTGTCATCCAATTTGCTAATTTTAAATTAGAATAAATATTTTATAATTAATTTCAAAACTTTATTATTAAGAATCAAACTCGTTAGCTTATAAAAATATGTATCTTTTTCCGGTAAGTTTTCATGATATTAAATTATAATTATTAAGTATAATATATATTCAAACTCCAATATATTCATATATATTTTTTTTTCATAGATCCTGAATTTTTTTGTGGATATTTCATGCAAAATGTAATATAATATTATTATGCGAACATATCAAAGACAAAGTATATTCAATGTATGTGTTGTATATCTATATATATTAAACTCCATATTATATATTCTAAACATTGGATGTTTTGTATCCCTTCTGTTATTATTCTTAAAACATATTTATCCCTGATGTGACATGTGGGATGCGTATTAATGTTTTTCTCTTAAACGACACATTAAAACGGAGTGTGACCAAAATAAATAACACTTAATGTAAGTATTTTATCTATTAAGAAAATAGAAATAAATTTCATTCAAAAAAAAAAAAATAATAATAAGAATTATTAAGTTTTTTATATTTATAAAATGAAAGGCAAATAGCCTATTAATAATTCTCTATTCGTATAAATAGAAATTAAAAATATTTTAAAATAGCAATCACTTGCATATTATTTAGTGAATCTTTTAAATAATATAGTTTATAGCCAAGTAACTTATCTTGCATTTCAGCAGTATAAAACTAATTTCTTATTTCTTTATATTAGCAGCAGACAATAATGATCTATTATTGTTATTACTAACAACTAGCTATTTGCGTTTAACGAAAGTACTTACCCAACTAAATGCTTTATTTTATTGTACAAAAAGAAAACAACTCCATCTATTGCTCTAACAAATAAATCATGAAGAATATTTAATATGTACGAATGACACCTGTGCTAAAGAATTCGTATATGTACATGTAATTAAGGGCCATTATATTTTTATGCTGACCGAAACTATAAAACTTTTTAAATAAGGTTGTTAGCAATGATATAAAATCATATAATAATTTTATATGTGAGTATGTGCTTGTTTAAATTATCTTCTGATCCCTCATTCAACCTTAATTTTAATATAAGATTTCAAAATAGATTAAAGGGTTCACGCTATGTGACAAGATGTTTAAACTATGTATGTAGTATTAAAGTATTAATAAATTAGTGATGAAAATAGTGATAATCAGAATTATTAAATAAATTCTAAACAAATCACACGAAAAATATGTCATCGTATTTATTTAACTCACAATCAGATACTTTACCTTCGTAGTATGTTGTTAATTTTATCTAATACTTATTTAAACGAACTTTCTCAAAGCCTTAAAACGGATTTTAAAAGATCTGAATGTGCTTTGAGTTAGCAGTAAAGAAAGATATCAAATCAAAACATGTTTAAAATGAGACTCGCTATTGTTTAGACTTACCTAGTACATATTCATTTATAAAAAGGTTCTTGCCCATCTATAAAGAAAAAGTTTTGAAGAAGATTGACTGAAACTTCGACTTAATTTTAAATAAGCAAAAAATATAATTTATTTTATTTACAATATATTTGTTTGACACATTTTATTATGTGTGATAAGCACCAGGCATTATTTTATCTCATCTTTCAATGTCTATCCAGGTAAACTAATTTTTAATTTATATTTTTCTTGTACATATCGTTAATCTGTCTATAAAATACATTATATCGTCTGTTTAAAAATACAAGAAAAATGTATTGCCTTCAGATATTAATAAATCAAAAATAAAAGAAGACAAAAAAATAAACAGCAGCACTTCAAGAACAAAATAAAAAGAAAATAGAGACTTGGTAAATTTAGTTGTATGTACAAAGATGATATAGCACCTTGTTCTTTATAACTTAAAAGAGAAATATGTTTGTAAAAAAATAATTTCTCCAAAGTAAAATTATCTAATGAATACAGAATGAATTCAACGAACCGACTAAGCTGAATACAAAAAATATGTATAAGTATATATATACAATGGTAATTATTATGTGTGTCGCCTCATAAACTTAACACTCTTAATACTAATATTAATCTGATAATTTATTAGAACATTATTTATTTATTCTTAACGTGACATACTTATAATTATTTATTACTAGTAATACATATCTATGTATGTCTGTGTTCTTCATTAAAAATTTTGGTTTTAAAGTCCTATAACAGGACGAAATAACTAGTAAACTTTTATAAAAAAAAAGAAAGAAAAATATGTACAATCTACTAGAAAAAAATTATTATGATTATAATGTTCAATTTAAAGTTTATTTGTATTTGGATGAAAAATTAAAAAAAAAAAAACAGAATCATATCATGCATGACAAACCTCATTGGCGTACCAGACAAATAGATTTTAAAACATGTTCCATCCTGTATCAAGTTCAACTGATTGTTGATGTTAAATCAAACGATTGCATATTATCGTACCATTTGCTTTATAGCTAAGCCATTCATGTTTCTACATATATTGTTATTTTCTTTATTCTTCTCCTTATACGACATAAATCTTTTCCCAAAGCACTAGCGCAACAATAAAAAAAAAATCTTTTTATCTGCAGTTTTTAACACTTAACACTTACATCAAAATGTTTTCGCTCTCCTTGTATTTTATATAAACATTTTTTTCTCGTCTATTTTTATTTGCTGCCTTGAAAAGTAATTTTTTGTTTTTCGTTTGAGAGTTTTGCGGATAAGTGACCTGTTTATTTGCTATAATGTTTTAGATTTTTCTTTTTCTTTTCTTATTACAGAGTTGTTTAAAATAAGAGAATAAGTAACCAGGAACATTTTTAATTACATTTAAAAGGTTTCATTAAAATACTTAATGAATGATTATTATCAAAAGAATTATCATATTATTTTCTGTTTTCATGTACGAGTATATAAATAATAATTTCTTTATTATATATTTTATAAATCTATTATTATAATAGTATAGTATAAAAGAATAATTAAATTTATTTGTTATGCTTGATTATTAAAGTAACTAAATTAAATCAATAAATAAAATACTTTCTATTCGAATAGTTTTGTTCATGTTTATTATTTTGTATACAACATAAGAAAATTTTCATAAATTGTTTTAATGTTATTGAGTTACATAACTTTGTACTATATGTGAGTCTCTCGTCCAGTCTATTTAAATAATAAAATGCAGTTTATTTGATTTTAATTCATTTCACTTTTATTTTATTATTATATTATTACAATATTATTAATTTGTATTCATAAACTAATTTAACTTAATTGATGTCTTAATTTTGAAAGTATTGAAAATTTGTATTTTATTATCATTTTGTAAAATAGCCGCACACTTTAATTCGAGCCAAAATATTATAAGACCACTCAAATAAATGCATATACTATACACTAAGTTCTTTGTTTGCCTTAATTTCCTAGTATACACAATATACATATATTTGAAATATGTTTTAAATACCTAGAATCTGTATATAAATGTTATTGTGACCAAACATTCCGCACAAAACAATATCGTATTTCCTTTTGCGGAATATCTAGTCAAGAAATAATTTATTTGTAAGTTATAAATACATATCATTTATGTAGTATATATTCTATTAATAGAAATGTTCGACAATATTCCTCCTAATAATCATTTAAAATTTATAAATACCAATACAATTCTATTTTACATATTAAATCAATGCTATAGACATTTATTTAATATGTATGGAAATGAAGACCACAAAGGGTTGTGAAATCTATATTAGTTACTCGACTGAAAACAATATTATTAGAACAAATTCATTCACAGAACTAACCAAAGGTTTAGATATTATATAAGCGGCATGAAAACAAATATATTAATTTTAGACTATGCATATCTTTTAAGTTTTGATTTTAAATTAAAAATTATATCATTATCAAAACATTAATTACACTGTCCAACAATTTTGAAAAAATTGGTTGGGATTCGGATGCCACTAGCACAGTCTGCTAGGGTTTTT